>CM062297.1:410906784-411143884 GCA_031216915.1 Pictodentalium vernedei
AAGATGGCTGCCAGTGGCCATTTTGTACCAAAATTAGGTCCAGTCAGTTTTTTGTCACAACTTCTACACAGCTCATATTTGTGAACTGATCTTCACGAAACTTCTTGGGTACCTTTGTTATCACCTTGGGACAGGAATGAGTGTGTTTTGGGGTGCCTTTGTTATCACTGTGCTATGAGAACAAATATTTTGGGGTTCAGTCAGACCCACTCTGGGACTCAAAGATTTTTTTCTAGTTTAGCATCTGAGTGTCACCCACCTTTACAATACTTTACCTATACATTTGTTACAGGCAACGGTCAGTATTTATGTACAGACCGTTACAATACTTTATATGTACCTTTGTTATCAGGTCATTACTTAGATGTTTGTCATTGCTGTGTCACATACATGTACATGTCTTAACAAGTTGAGCTACAGTGTCATTGACACTTTCATTTTAATTACAGACTCAAGTTTTTTGTTTGTGTTGCTTGTATTGGTTAAAACTGTGTACAGCATTGATATCTGAATGATGTCTGCCATCAACAACAAGTGTGTATTATTAAGAAAAAAACCCAGTCATTATGAGAACATACTGTATTATTTTAAAAAAGCAGTTATTTTTTTAATAAAACCTATTTGCCAGAAAATCTGCGTTGCCCTGTATACTATAAGTGATGATCAAAAATCCGATTGAATGGATGCAGAGGCTTTTTAACCCTTTACATAATACAGTATTTTTAAAAAAACATTTTTGGAAAACAAATTTAGCAATTTTTTCATAAAACCATACAAATATGAATATCTTTAGAACCGGCTCAATGAGCTGGTTCTAATGCTATCCATATCTGTATGGTTTTATTGAAAACTTTCAGAGAATCGAGCTGGTTCTAATGATATCCATATCTGTGTGGTTTTATTGAAAACTTCCCGAGATATTTTAGGCTGTGTTTGGCTTATCCTGTCCGCTTTTGGCCGCTATGTTAGGTAAAGGGTTAAAAAGGTCATGCATCATTCACTTGTAGCTACATTTCACATGGCCTTCTTAACTGGTGGTGTTAAATTATTTTTGGTTGCCAAAATTTATTCACTCATCTTTGCATCGTAACAATTTATGGGAGAGTGCCTATATCCCATAAACTGTAAAAAGTCAAATCTATGCAGACTAAATCATTTCACTTTAAAGATGATATGAAGCACATGCACACAATATGAAGCTTTTAAGTTGCGTAACTGTACCTAATAATAAAGCCCAAATATGGGCTTCCAGAACTCTACCAGTTAATGAGCAAACAGGAGAGTGGGGATAAATCAGAACAAATTCATCAGACTTTTTATTGGAAAAATAACAACATCTGATAAGGCATAAAAATGTTAAAACGCACGCTCCCTTTTAATAACCAATGCAAACTTCAAAAAATAAAAATTGAATGGTTTATGTCTGATCTTTTACCCAAGTTAATAAAATTGATAAATTTGTCCCTTTGTAGTGTGGATTAACCATGTCTAACTGAATGTGACCCCAAATACTTCTTTGAACCACTTTGGCAGGTGAGCGATTAAGGCCACTTGGGGCCTCTTGTTTATTTTTTGTAATTATTTCTTTGCCATCAAAAGTTCTTGTTCTTGGTTGTTTTATGTCTTAGGCCGCATAATCTATAGTCCAGACTAGCATGGGTGGTGGTGTATTTCGTCCCTTGAATGCAAGAAGGCTTTGCAATTCTAAAGCATTGCAAAGCCTTGTTGCACTCAAGGGACAAATTTATCAATTTTATTAACATGGGTGGAGGTGTGGTGGCTCAGTTGGTAGAGGTGCAGGCTGCAAGCCGAGAGGTCCTCAGTTCGAATCCCACCTGCGGCAACCACTTTGTGCCCTTGGGCAAGACACTTCACCCCCATTGCCCATGTGGGGGCACAGTGACGCTGTGTACTAAGGCGTACTGCACGTCAATGGTGCACCTGTCTTCAACCAATGCTAAACCTGCTTGTATGGAGTTGGTATGTTGGGGAGCTGACAGTTGTTCGTCGTTGCTTGGGGGTTCTCTCTGGGTACTCCTTCTTCCTCCACCCATAAAACTGTCACGGTCAGCCATTGTGCAGAAATATGTGACCTTAAACACCAATAAATAAATAAATAATAATTAACATGGGTAAAATAGACCTAAACCATTTAATTTTCATATTTTGAAGTCTGCATTGGTTTTAAAAAGAGAGCATGCGGCAGCCAAAAGTACCATGCGGGAATGCTTGAAAAACAGATTTTTAACATTTTTTAGGCCTTATGGGCTTATATCCGGGTAAGTGTTATAAGTTAATTTATTTAATCGGAATGAGTGCTTTCATTTAAATGATATCATGAAACATAAGGGTATTTTTGCATGGTTTTGTCAAATGATCAACATATTTTCTTTTCCAGATTAGTAGCTTATTGTCCCTTTTAGACAACAGTGCAAAAGGTAACATTAAACTCTGTAAGGCCTAAAAAAATTAAAAATCTGTTTCTTGGGCCATCCCACATAGTCCTTTTGGCTGCCACATGCTATCTTTTTCTGCAAACAAAAAAATATAAAAATATTTTTCCCAAGTTAATAAAATTGATAAATTTGTCCCTTGAGTGCAAGAACGCTTGCAATGCTAAAGCATTGCAAAACCCTCTTGCACTCAAGGAACGAAATAAACCACCACCGATGTGAGACCTAAAACATATAACAAATTAAGAACATGAACTTTTGATGGCAAAGAAATAATTCCAAAAATAAAAAAATGAAATAAAAAACTGCCAAGCTGCATGCAATTTCAGAAAAAAGGCCTGAGAAACAGAAGTTCTACTTTGAAGGACCTAATCTAATTCAAACCTTGCAATTAGTGATTAATGAAATCAGCTTGGATGACAAATCATGGGTGCTTGGTTTGAACAGTAATTGAATACTTTGAATGCTCATCTACTCGTTGGGTGGATGGATGTCTTACTTGCTAGACAAAATGACAATTGGAGAACAAACAACTCAATTTGCAATTGATGGACAATGAAATAGCCAGTCTGGTCATCCATAAAATTCAAATTTACTAATTGGGTCACCTTATTTGAGGTCACTTTCAGCATATATGGTGAAATTGAGACCTTGACTTCTAGATAAAGTCAAGTTTAGGTCAAACAGAATTAATTGATTCTCAGACAATTTTTTTAAAAAATGAATGGTGGGGGGGGGCAGTTTTTATTTTTATTTTTCGCTTAACTTGACAATGTCAAGATAAGCTATTGCCATCACGCGTGTGGATGTCTGTTAGTCTGTGAATCTGTGAGTCTGTTCACATTTTCCTTTAGCATAGGCCACACCACGTAGTTCTTGTCTGATCGTCACAAAATGTCATATGCAGGTTTGGGGTCTTGCCTAGATGAGAACGTCCCCTTGTGATCGCGATCCGTCAACCGGTATGGCTGCCCAAGCCCAAAACCCAAAAACCATTAGCACAGTCTACAGGTTGTATTTATGAAGGGATTTCATTGTAACTTGGTAGGATGCCTCTGTATAATGCCGAGATGAGAACATCCCCATTTGGTCCCGATCTGTCAACCGTGATGACTGCCCGTGCCCAAAACCCGAAAACCTTTAGCACTGTCTACAGGTCATATTTATGGAGGGATTTCATTGTAACTTGGTAGGTTGACTTCATATAATGTCTAAATGAGAACGTCTCCTTTTGGACGTGATTGGGTAACTGTGACGGCTACAGGGGCCTGAGGCCCGAAAACCTTTAGCACAGTCTACAGGTCATATTTACGATGAGATTTCATTGTAACTTGGTAGGATGACTCCAAATAATGTCTAGATGAGAACGTCCCCTTTTGGTCACGATCATTCAGCCTTGATGGCTGCCCGAGCCCAAAAACCTTTAGCATAGTCTATCGGTCGTATTTATGTAAGGATTTCATTGTAACTTGTTGGGTTGACTCCATATAATGCCAGATGATGACATCCCCTTTTGGTCATGATTGGCCAACTGTGACGGCTACAGGTGCCCAAAGCCCGAAAACCTTGAGCACAGTCTACAGGTCATATTTATGAAGGGATTTCATTGTAACTTCGTAGGATCACACCAGATGATGCCCAGATGAGAATTCCCTTTTTGGTTGCGTTCATTCAACCATGATGGTTGCTCGAGCCTGAAGCCCGAAAACCTTTAGCACAGTCTACAGGTCATATTTATGTGAAGGGATTTCATTGTAACTTGGTAGGTTGACTTCATATAATGTCTAGATGAGAACGTCCCCTTTTGGACACGATTGGGCAACTGTGACGGCTACAGGGGCCTGAAGCCCGAAAACCTTTAGCACAGACTACAGGTCATATTTATGAAGAGATTTCATTGTAGCTTGGTAGGATGACTCCAAATAATGTCTAGATGAAAATGTCCCCTTTTGGTCGCGATCATTCAGCCTTGATGACTGCCCAAGCCCAAAAACCTTTAGCATAGTCTATAGGTTGTATTTATGTAAGGATTTCATTGTAACTTGGTAGGTTGACTCCATATAATGCTTAGATGATGACATCCCCTTTTGGTCGTGATTGGTCAACTGTGACGGCTACAAGTGCCTGAAGCCCGAAAACCGTGAGCACAGTCTACAGGTCATTAGCTCACCTGACTGAAAGTCAGGGTGAGCTTTTCTGATCACTTTTCGTTCGTCATCTGTCGTGAAGGTGGTGTTTGGGCCTTTTTCTCCCAAACCGCTTTTATCCAGTAGAATAGAATGGTTTAAAAAAATCCCTATCGGTTTGATCACAAGGTACTTTTTTCAGGACTTTGAAAAAGTGCTAAGTCAGCACTTTTTATATCTTCTTCTCCAGATCCAGCAGGCAGAATCGTTTGATATTTGGTATGCAACATTGTAGGGTGGATCTGATTCAAGTTTGTTCAAATCGGCCCCCTGAGTTCGTACTTGGGCTCAGTATAGGAGCCTGATTTCGAACTTAGTTGCATTCAGGCAAATTTCTTCAAAAAATCTTCTTCTCCAGATCCAGCAGGCAGAATCTTTTGATATTTGGTATGCAACATTGTAGGGTGGATCTGATTCAAGTTTGTACAAATCGGCCCCCTGGGTTCATATTTGGGCTCACTATAGAAGCCCGAATTCAAACTTAGTGCATTTCATGCAAATTTCTTAAAAAAAATCTTCTTCTCCAGATCCAGCAGGCAGAATCTTTTGATATTTGGTATGCAACATTGTGGGGTAGATCTGATTCAAGTTTGTTCAAATCGGCTCCCTGGGTTTATATTTGGACGCAGTATAGGAGCCCAAATTTGAACTTAGTGCATTTTCAGGCAAATTTCTTTGAAAATCTTCTTCTCAAGATCCAGAAGGCAGAATCTTTTGATTTGGGTATTGCACCATGCTTAGGTGGGGGTGAGATTCAAGTTTGTTCAAGCCAAGTCCCTGGGTTCATATTTGGGCTCACTGTGGTAGCCCGAATTAATAACTTAGTTCAAAATGAGGAATTTTCTTTAAAAAATCTTCTTTAGATCCAGCAGTTGGAGTGTTTTGATATTTGGTATGCAGCATCCTTAGGGGGTGAGATTTAAGTTTGTTTCAAGCCATGTCCCTAGGTCCATATTTGGGCTCACTGTGGGAGCCTAAATGATAACTTAGTTTCAAAATGAGGAATTTTCTTTAAAAATCTTCTCTTCAGATCCAGCTTTTGGAATGTTTTGATATTTGGTATGCAGCATCCTTAGGAGGGTGAGATTCAAGTTTGTTCAAGCCATGCCCCTAGGTCCATATTGGGCTCACTGTGGGAGCCTCGAATGATAACTTAGTTCAAAATGAGGAATTTTCTTTTAAAAATCATCTTCTTCAGATCAGCAGTCAGAATGTTTTGATATTTGGTGTGCAGCATCCTTCGGAGGGGGGGGGGGGGGGGGGGGGGGGGGGGGGGGGATATTCAAGTTTGTTAAAACCCAAGTCCCTGGGTTCATATATGGGCTCTCTGTGGGATTCAATATGAGGAATATTCTTTAAAAATCTTCTCTTTTTTTTAGATCCACTGGTCAGAATCTTTGGATATTTGGTATAAGCTTTTCTTAGGAGGAGCAGATGCAACTTGTTGAAATCAATTCTGTGGGTTGATATTTAGGCTACCATGTCAGGTGAGCACCCTCAGGCCCCCTGGGGCCTCTTGTATTTATGAAGGGATTTCATTGTAACTTCGTAGGATCACTCCAGATGATGCCTAGATGACAAGGTTCCCTTTTGGTCGCGATCATTCAACCATGATGGCTTCCCGAGCCCAGATGAGAATTCCACTTCTGATTGTGATCATTCAACCATGATGGCTGGCACGATTGGGTAACTTGTGACGGCCTACAGGTGCCTGAAAACCTTTTGCACAGTCCAAAGGTCATATTTATGAAGGAATTTCTTTGCAACTTGGTAGATGACTCCAAGTAATGTCTAGATGAGGATGTCCCCTTTTGGTCGCAATCATTCAGCCTTGATGGCTGCCCAAGCCCAAAACCTTTAGCATAGTCTATAGGTCGTATTTATGTAAGGCTTTCATTGTAACTTGTTAGGTTGACTCCATATAATGCCTAGACGATGACATCCCCTTTTGGTCGTTGGTTTGGTCAACTGTGATGCCTTCAGGGCCTGAAAACCTTGAGCACAGTCTACAGGTCATATTTATGAGGGATTTCATTGTAACTTTGTAGGATCACTCCAGATGATGCCAGATGACAACAGTCCCCTTTTGGTCACAATCATTCAACCATGATCGTGATCCCGAGCCCAAAACCCAAAAAACTTTAGTACAGACTACAGGTCGTATTTGTGAAGGGATTTCATTGTAACTTAGCAGAATGACTCAGTATAATGTCGAGATGAGGACATCCCCTTTTAGTAGTAATCGGTCAAACCGTCATGGCTACGCAGGCCTGAAGCCCAAAAACCTTTAGCACAGTCTACAGGCCATTTTTATGAAAGGATTTCAATATAACTTGATAGGATGACTCATTTGAAATAATTTCACTGTAACTTGGTAACTTTCGTTGACATACATTAACTGTGAGGTCATATTAATCCACCCCTCTACCCTTTAGTACAGTGTACACTTCATATTATTTTATTAAAAACATAGCATACAGGGAACAGAATTAACATATTCCCAATTATCACATTTCTTGTCTTATATCATAATCCTTTCATAAACATTGAAGATTATCCTTTTCATCAAACGCAACACACAGACAAGTTAAGCTACAGTGTCATTGACACTTTCATTTTATTTCTGATGGAATGTTTGCTGATGCCCAAAATCCAGTTGATCGATAGGGTATCTCTGGCATTTTTTTTTCATTATTTATGTAGTCGCTCTAAGTTGAACCTAGGGTTCAGGTACAAAAATGTCACCAAAGTAACAAAATAAAAATAACAACACGGTATCAATGTATATGACACAATGCATTGCAAATTGGCAATATGTTACTGCTAAAATCACACCGAGTGATGCTTTTATACATTTTGAAATTTGCCTCTGAAATAAATATGATGAATGTTGGTTGAAAAAATAAATGCTTCACTGCCTGAGAATCAAAAGATTAATTTAGCTTTAGCCAATTGTTTATACATCTCCTGCCCACGTTAGAAAATTCTCACACCTGACTTTTGTTATCAGGAGCTATTGTATCTAGGGCCCTATGCAGATTTGATTCAATTCAAAATCATTGATTGTTCGATTCGAGTTGTACGAATGCAGAAACTTTTGAATTGTTAGGATGTGCTTAAAAGCCTACCGAGAGTCTTCTCTTGAACTATTCTTCAGATAGGAGACCTTATCATAGAAGAGTTCAAGGAGGTTCTGCACCTGAACCACTTTGATTGCATCCTTGAATATTCTTTTTTGAATGACCCAAACGCAAGCTGCCATTGAATCCGGGGTTCTTCTACCCTCTTTGGGAAAGGGTTCTGGGGGCCATGTAATTGGGAAAATCCCCATCATGAAGGCTCTAATTGGGAATTTGTTTGGAAGAAAAAACACATAAAGAATAAGAAATGTTGTCTTCATATTGAGTGAGAACATAAATACAGAAGCTACTACATGTATAGTACATGTAGTAAGTTTTATAACAAACAGTCATATGAAATAATGTTCAGTCTTTGTAATTTCTATTATAAATTGTTGTATTTTGCTACACTTGGGTCAGTTACATTCTGTGGCTTAGCATTTGTGACTAGGCAAGGCTTGACAGCCTGTATAGGCTAATTAAACTGACTTAGAAAGTCTGAGAGGACTTAATGTTCTAGTTTATCCTTAATAAGGTACTATCGGGACTAGCCTAACCGGTTTCGTTCATAGTTCAACTTTGTCAGAGGCAGAATGTACTGATCAGCCAGGGTTTATATATAGTTAAAGTTTGGCGATTGACAATTGGCAAATGCATTGGCAAATGATTGCAGCAGTGTGGTGAATGCCCCCCTCAGTCACTTTGCAATAGTTGCTGTTATTGGCGAGTGCAGTCTATTTTGGCAAATGCTTTAATTGGTGCTTTAAATGGTAGCAGTTTAAAATTGTATTTGCTTGGAATAAAATAATGAGTATAATAAAACGAACTGCATATCTTTTGTAACTCACTACCACCCAAACAACATTAAAATATATAAGCACATCAGGCACTTCTGGCCCATTATGTCCTACACAACCATGGGAAGCAAACTTTTCACTTCACCCCCCCCCCCCTCTCCCTCACCCCGTACTGGCCTTTAGATGCAACCCGTCATTGAAAGATATCTTAACCCAGAGACAACTACCAACTAACATACAATTTAGTGGGAAACTTATCCTTAATCCCCGTGCACAGTGTATCAAAACAAATGCGAGATTTGCACATTAATTACCCAAAGCTTATTGGTTTACCAGCAGTAACACCTCCAATCATTACCAGGGCCTATGCAGGACGCACTGCCAAACCCACAACTATATTTACTTAATCACATGCAAAATATATAAAAAACAGTATGTTGGCAAAACTAAATGCCACTTTAAACTCTGCATCAAAGAACACATAGCTGATATTCAACACAAACGAGAAACCCCAGCAGCCGTACACTTTAACAACCACATGAACAGAATCACGGACCTTCAGTATCGTATTATACAAGTACTTAACTCCGGCCCGGATAATTCTAACCACGACCGAGAAACGCTGTCACTCTGAAATCAACTGGATTTTTAAATTAAAAACGCTCGATACCTTTGGCCTGAACAGGAAGGACTTTTAATTAAGTGTTTCTATATAGCCTGTATAGGCTGCCAAGACTTGCCTAGAAACAACTGACAAGGGTCTTGGGATGTAACTTGAAAATGTATCTGAAAACGGCCTACTGAGGCACCTATTTTGTATTGCAGTAAAGTAATTCAAGTCAATATAAGGCCTTCAAGAGTGAAAAGAAAATTAAATTTTTATTTGAATGAGGACAGAGATTGGGAAATTTTAGTTTCAATTGGGACATATCATGAGAATTGGGAAAAAATCATGCCAAAATGCCATTGGGAAAGGTTCCATATTCGGACCCTGTAGACTCCCAAAACGATCCCTTGTGATAAGAAGGTGTAATATTTACACTTTGAAGAGATTCAACATGAGATTTGATTTGATTTTAAATTCTTGGCTTGATGTGATTCAGCATTCGATTCCACCCAAAATTTAACATTCACAGTGCCCTAATCACACTAGTGGAACAGAACTTTTTACCACAGTAAGGCCTAAAATAATTATACGCTTGTTACTGCTAACCTGACCGACACTATTTCAAACCGCCGAGCATTTTATTGAAATCACCAAAAAAAGGTTAAAAAAAAATGGTGGCATTTTTGCTACTTTCTAATCGCCCCACATACATTAATCGTCAAAAAATTAAGATTTTATAAAAAAAGAAACCCTATTTTATATAAAAGCCTATCGAGCCACGGAACTTCTTCATAATATACTATTCAGCAGTCCTCTTATCCTGAATTGTGCATTCACATGCCTCACTTTATCATGACACATGGTCAAGAAGTGTTAAATTAGCACATCTCAGCATTTGAAATAAATTGCTTTTTTAAGTGATTGTGGTAAATGGACTGGTTAAGTAACATCGTATTTGTCTTGGCTAAGAAAGCACAAATGACTTTTGTTTATTTGAAGACAATAAAGTTCCTTGCTTTGGTTTTGTTGTGAAACACTTTGAGCAAACTATTTTGAAGGCATGATGCTATTGTGACATCAGCATGTGGAAACAGTGAATCACTTTAAGGTACAAGTGTCAATTTACAGGGAATTACTTGGCATTTCACAAGGAAAATTTCCAGGTTTTAAATAGCAGACATGCCATTGTTTGAAATGTACAATGTGGTTAACTACGCATGCTCACTGGAAAACAGTCCATGTGTCTTGTTTCAAATTCGAGGTAAACAATATTCAATCACTAGTGTAATAATGGTCACTGTTGAGACAAAACACTTGAACATTTGATGAAGAAAAGTAGTACATACATGTTTCATAGCCTGCCAGGACAGACGGGGCGGTAGAAAGGGAAAGATTCAAATTTAAACCTAGTGAAGTAAAATCACTTCTTGTAAACTGTGACATTGAAGCAAGTTGAAATTTATATACCGCCTTACTGAGATAAAACCAACTTTTCCAGGTTCCGATTTTGATTTGATTTGGCAGTATCGGTGACTGTATTGACAATTTTACTGATTATATTCTGTATACCATAAAACCACCCAGCACAACACAGCGGCCTATTTTATGTTGAAAAAGTTATAAACTGAGTTTAATGGAACTGCATTCTAGAAAAAAAATACAAATAAAAGTTTTTCTGACCTACCGACCCTTTTTTAGCTCATCTTGACAAAGACAAGCTGAGCTAATCTCATTGCTTCCATTCGTCGTCCGGTGTCCGTCAACACCATGTTTTGGTCTTCTCCTCCAAAGCCACGGGCCAATTCAAGTGAAAGGTTGTGTGAGTGATGGTTCCAAAGGGAGCATTGCATTTTGTTCAACTCAAAACTCTACATGCCCAGCCCCCATAGGGAGGGAGGGGAGGAAATGCTCCAAAATATTTTTAAATTCTTCTTCACAAGAACCAGTGTGTACAATGACTTGATATTTGCTATGGAGCTTCCTTTTGAGGTGTAGAATTCAAGTAAAATTCCTGCATCCCCCATGGGAACCCTGGGAGCTAAAAATAGAAATATTTTCAAACGCCCCACAAAACAGAGAGCTGTTATTTGGTATGAAATATCCTTAGGACCAGTAGAATTGAATGGTAAAAAGAAATTGCCATCGGTTATGTTAGGGTGTTCTGTAATGGGCATTGAAAAATTGCTGAGTCAGCATGTTGCAAAAATTAAAAAATTTAACAAAATCTTTTCTCCTCCAGCACCAATCATTAGAATCTTTTGATATTTGGTATACAGCATTCATATGGGGGAGGGGGGGGGGGGGGGGGGGGGGGGGCAGATACAAGTTTGTTGAAATAAAGCTCATTGGTTCATATTTGGGCTCCCTACAGGAGCCTGAATTGTAGGAGGGTCAGATTCAAGATTGTTCAAACCAAGTCCCTAGGTTATATTTGGGTTTCCTACAGAGCCCAATTTTAACTTTGTTCAATATGAGGGGTAATAAAAAAAATCTTCTTCTTCAGATCAACCAGTCAGAATGCTTTCATATTTGGTATGCAACTTCTCTAGGGGGTCAGATTCAAGTTTTTTCAAATCAGATCCCTAGATATATATTTGGGCTCGCTATGGTAGCCCAAATTTTTACTAGTGCAATATGAGGCAATTTCTTTAACAATCTTCTTCAGATCCACCAGTCTTAATGCTTTCATATTTGGTATACAACATCTCCGGGGGGGGGGGGGGGGGGGGGGGGGGGGGGGAGGGGGGGGGGGGGTCAGGTTCCAGTTTGTACATTTCGAGTACCTGGTTTAATATTTGGGCTCCATATGGGAACCTGAAATTTAACTACAATATGAGGGAATTTCTTCAAAAATCTTGATCAGATCCACTAGTCAGAATGCTTTCAGATTTGGTATACAACATCTCTAGTGGGGTCAGATTCAAGTTTGTTCAAATCGGATCCGTAGGTTAATATTACGGCTTGCTATGGTAGCCCAAATTTTAACTTAGTGCAATATGAAGAAATTTCTTTAAAATTTCTCTTCTTCAGATCCAACAGTCAGAATGCTTTCATATTTGGTACACAACATCTCTGGGGAAGTCAGATTCAACTGTGTTCAAAAATCGAGAGCCTGGGTTAATATTTGGGCTCCCTATGGGAGCCGGAATTGGCCTTTTGCTGAAGAATTAAAAATTTTGTATTCAGTACCCTCTAGAGGTGTGAAGCTAAGATTAATCCACATAGGTTGTATCAAGGGGCTTCATAGGGGAGCTCTACATTTTACTTTATGATCAACTGAAGAAAAGGCATGATGCCCGGATTATTTCTGTCACTCCTGATGGACTCAAGAATTGACAGCGTAGCCTATGGATATGGATTGCTTAATGTAGACTTATTCTTGGACTCTGTTTATATTGTGTTCTGTTCAAGATGAGCGCTTCAGGCCCCGTGGGGCCTCTTGTTTTTCATCCCATTAGCGGAAACAAAGATATATCTTTTTTAGGCCTAATCAAGCTCTGCTACTCTTTTCAGGATCCCAAAAGGATGTTGGGTCATCAGTTTACCACTGGAATATAACATAAATCATAATTTGCTGCATCAAAATTGCAATTAATGATTGTGTTTTTCACCCTGGACATTGGATGTTGTTTAGATATTATGCCCCCAACTTGAAAATCGAAGGGGCATCTAGTGGAGACCTTCCATTCATCCATCCATCTGTCCATACCAACATTTTCCCTTGTATCTCAGCCATTGCTACTCCATTTGAATGATATTTGGTGTTGTGAGTGAGCATCATGAGGTAGTGATACCAGTGTAGCTTGAGTTTCTTCCACACATATTTTCTAGAGTTACAGCCCTTTTTAATCTTTCAACTGAGAACATTTTTTGCAGTTTGGGGGCATTGGCACCGATTTGCATTGACCTTTCTTGTTGTCTTTGTTTAATTGCATGGATTAGATTACAGGCAAAATCAGAACTGCAGAAGAAAAACAAGACTTTATGATTCTGGAGAATCATGGCTTTTCCAGATGAGATTCCTTGATTTTTCATGACGCCAGAGTGTCTGGTGGGTTGTTTTAACTGTCTCACTGAAGTTCCTTTATCAATGTTATGAGAAACATGGGTATAGTAGTCTCAAATGACTTGACTCAGTTTGATAAAAAAAAAATTGTTTAGGTAAAAACCATCATTAATGGTGGAGAGGGTTAATATCAATATCGTCGTCCGACAAGTTAATGACCGACAAAAGGAGTGTTTGGACACATACCCACCGTGTGCTGTGGTTATTTGAAAATGGTCTATTTTATCTCAAAATATATCCAAAAAAATTATGTCTGGCAGCTTGTAGAGGGTTAACAAGAACTAACAGGAATATTTTTCCATGCAACTTCTAATGTCACACCAAGAACTGCAAATGGCCATTTTTTCTTAAAAATCTATAAAATGTTTTCAGAGAAATCCAGGGAGAACATGAATTTTATGCTTTTGATGGGTATCATTGTTTATCCAGCCAAAATCCATTTAAGGGTTGTTTTTTGAATACTCTCATTGCTTACAAAAATAATTTTCATGAATTCTACTTCCACTTATGTTGATCTCTCCTCTTATCTTTGGGTGCTGTGGGCATGCAAACACAGACCTTTTTTATCAAAATTGTGATGTTTGAGAGTCCGCAAAGGGTTAACAAAAGCTTACTGGAATATCTTGTTCATGCAACTTGCAAAGTCACACTAAGATCTGAGAATGGCCAATTTTTCTTGCAAATGTATGTGATGCTTTTAGAAAAATTCTCGGGCAATATGAATTTTTAACTTTTTGAGGGGTATCGCCTGTAACCAGCCCTAAATGGGTTAATGCTTTGTTTGTGAATACCTTCATTACTTATAAAAATGAACCTCAGTGAATTCCACTTCCAGTGAGGGAGGTTAGTTTATCTCGCATGTACATATTAGGTGTTATGGGTGCCCAAGAACAGCCCATTTTCTCAAAATGTCCATACTTGGCAGGCTCTGGGGGGGGGGGGGGGGGGGGGTTAACAAATGCTTACTGGAATATTTTGTCCATGCAACTTGTAATTTCACTCAAAGACCTGCAAATGGTAAATTTTTCTTGAAAACTTGCTAGATTTTTTTGAGAAATCCACAGAAAACTGGAATTTTAAGCTTTTAAGGGGTATATCCCCTTGACCAGTGGAAAATGGGTTAAGACCTCGATTATTGAATACCCTTACTACTTACAAAAATGTTTCCCTATCTGCTTTGTGTCTGGTAAAAGAAGTTAAATTTCTCTGTGTTCAAATTTGTTGACAGAAGCACATGGAGGGTTAACAAATGCCTATCAGAATAATTTATCCATGCAACTGGTAATGTGACACCATTACCTATCAAAGGCCATTTTCTCTTGAATGCTCTATAAGATGTTTGTAAAGAAATCCAGGGGAAACATAATTTTTTAAGCTTTTCATGGGTATCCCTGGTAACCTCTCAAAAGGGGTTAACCCTTGTTTTTTTTAATACCCTTATTACTTACAAAAATGGTCCTTGGTGAATTCTACTTCCAACAAAGGAGATTATGTTTATCTCTCGTGTATACATTAGGTGCTGTGCGTGTCTGAAAACAGCCCATTTCAATAAAATTACGATGCTTGGCCACTTGTAGAGGGTTAATAAATGCTCACCGGAGTATTTTGTCCATGCAACTTGTAATGTTACACAAAGACCTGCAAATAGGCAATTTTTCTTGAAAACATACAAGTTGCTTTTAGAGAAATCCACAGAAAATGGGAATTTTAAGTTTTTGAATACATATCAAAACATTCCGAATTATAACTTAGTCAATATGAGGAATTTTTCTTTAAAAATTTTCTTCTTCACATTCAGCAGTCGGAATGTTTTGGCATGCAGCAACCTTAGGGGGCTGAGATTCAATTTTGTTCAAGCCAAGTCCCTGGGTTCATATTTGGGCTCACTGTGGGAGCCCGAATGATAACTTAGTTCAAAATGAGGAATTTTCTTTAAAAATCTTCTTCTTCAGATCCAGCAGTCAGAATATTTTGATATTTGGTATGCAGCATCCTTAGGAGGGTGAGATTCAAGTTTGTTCAAGCCATGTCCCTAGGTCCATATTTGGGCTCACTGTGGGAGCTTGAATTGTAACTTAGTTTGAAATGAGGAATTTTCTTAAAAAATCTTCTTCAGATCCATCAGTAGGAATGTTTTGATATGTGGTGTGTAGCATCCTTAGGGGGAGGGGGGGGGATTCATGTTTGTTAAAGCCAAGTCCCTGGGTCCATATTTGGGCTCCCTGTAGCCCGAATTATAACTTAGTCAATATGAGGAATTTTTCTTTAAAAATCTTCTTCTTCAGATTCAGCAGTCGGAATGTTTTTATATTTGGCATGCAGCAACCTTAGGGGCTGAGATTCAAGTTTGTTCAAGCCATGTCCCTTGGTTCATATTTGGGCTCACTATGGGAGCTCGAATGACAACTTAGTTCAAAATGAGGAATTTTCTTTAAAAATCTTCTTCAGATCCAGGAGATGAATGCTTTTGATATTTTTTATGCAGCATCCTTAGGGGGGTAAGATTCAAGTTTGTTCAAGCCATGTCCCTAGGTCCATATTTGGGCTCATTGTGGGAACTCGAATTGTAACTTAGTTCAGAATGAGGAATTTTCTTTAAAAATCTTCTTCTTTAGATCCAGCAGTCGGAATGTTTTGATATTTGGTGTGCAGCATCCTTAGGGGGTGAGGTTCAAGTTTGTTAAAGCCAAGTCCCTGGGTTCATATATGGGCTCCCTGGGGGAGCCCAAATTATAACTTAGTTCAATATGAGGAATATTCTTTAAAAATCTTTTTTTTTTAGATCCCCTGGATATTTGGTATAAGTTTTTCTTAGGAGGAGCAGTTGTTGAAATCAATTCTCTGGGTTGATATTTAGGCTACCATGTCAGGTGAGCGCCCACAGACCCCCTGGGGCCTCTTGTTTAATGAATAATTTCTTGAGTTAAATTCAGATGATGTTTAATCAAATCTAGTCATGACTGCTTTGAAGCAGCCATGGCTAGATTTGATGAAAAATATCTAGAAAATACTTAGCCAGTCAAGAGTTAACCTGTTGATGAACTGACTAGAACCTTTCTTGTGTTCCACATTCTTATGGGTTCTTGCCATAGGTGGAATTTCCAATCTGTGGGAGTTTTAGTGAAAGCACACTCTTCACATGCTGTGTGATTTTATTTATTTTCATATATGCAATGCAGTAAATAGTGAAAATTGATGATGTTATGTATTCAAGGGCGTCGCAATGATGACCAATTTATGGAGGGGGGGGAGGGGTGAGGTATCAACCTGATTTGTCCTGACTGTGATGGCTCAAGTCTCGATTGACTACTATTCCTACTACATTCTCAAGACTTGCCATCGACAAGTCCCAATTGACTAATATTCCAAATATTCTATCATGGCATGCCTTCGTCAAAGGCATGCCTCATAATGTATTTGGAATGTTAGTCAGTCAGGAGTAAAAAAAAAAAACTCCAGACTTCTTGGAAATTTATTAGTGAATAAATAAAATTAGTAGATCTCCATTTCTATGACCGACTGTGTGTGACACCAGTCCAAGAATAAGATCCAGTCTTTTAAAAAATTAGGAGAAGGGAATTCATATTATAGACTCCAGTCCTGCTGAAAATATCCAGACTGTCAACCCTCCCTCCCCTTAACCCCCCCCCCCCCTAGCTGCCTGGCCATACACATCAAAACAATTATGATGGCTCAAGTCCCGATTGACTAATGTTCCAACTACATCATCAAGGCATGCCTTCGTCGAAGGCATGCCTTGATAATGTAGTTGGAATATTGGTCAGGATTACAGTTAAAACTCTTGTCTTCTTGGGACTTTATTAGCTAATAAATAAAATTTACATGCAGTACTGGTAGTCATGACGCGACTTCTTATTCAATTAACATCTACCATACCGGTACTCCAAATGGACTTTGCCATGCCCCAAGTGCTCAAATTGGGAACAACAGACCTCCATTGGTATGACCGTGTGAGTGACACAAGTCCAAGTATCAAATCTAGCATTCCAAGAAAGTACATGATTACTAGGAAGAGGAAATTGATATCATAGACTTCAAAATCCTCTCAAAAATGTCCAGACTATAAACCCTCCCTTGCTTCCTCTAACCACCCCCTCCCCCCATAATTATGCTTCTGTATGTATTGATGTGAAAGATTGTATTTTATGTTTTGTTTATCATTTGCCTTGCAATTGTGATGTAGCAAAGTATTATTTATTGTATGTTAGTCTGTGAATTATCACAAGATTATCTGAAAGACATTGCTTGATATCCATCAACTTGATGGATATCGAGGAATATCCCTCAGTAGCTTCCTAAATGCTGTCACACTATGCAGCATCACATTGCCTTGAAGGAACAATCAGCTGATGTTTGTTATTGTTTTGATTTGTATGCATTTGGTGGTCGAATTGGTTGAATATTGTGCAATAAAATGTCTTGTAGTATATAATAAAAGAGAAAATTACTCTATTTTAGTCAGTATCTGGGATTATCTCAGGAGTGTGGACCTGAAAGTCTTATTTCTTATCAACCTACCTCAATTGTTTACTACAGGCTTGCACTACAGTGGAAGAACCTAACTCGGATAAAATACTCTCTATTTTAATCTTTCCCAAGATTTGGGAAAGAAAAGTGGTGTAAAAACACCACGAAAAAAAAAGCCAAAACTGGGTCGAGCGCCATCGGCGCACACCCAGTATGGGACGCTTTTCCATAGTACAAAACCATGACTACCGTAAAACAGTGCGCAGTGCGTCAATTCGCCATTCTTTTGATTATCCGCACACGTGGTGGATGTGTGCCATCTTGCTCAGTAACAGTGATATTTTAACTCATCGATAATGGTTTTCCTGTGACTGGAATTATGGATCTGAAGATCGTATAAAAACAGGACTGTGTTTTATATATTCTCATTTATATTTTCAACCACATTCTCATTGTATATTATTTACTATTCCGTTTTCGCGAATGTTTTGTTTTCGACATCACGCGATTCGACAATGAATTTTTCGGTTGATGAATTAATTGTTATTGGAGTTAGGTGTCAATCGGGGACTGTCTGGACAGGATTTCTTCACTCTGTTGAGGGCTGAATTTCTGGGTTTTTTCAATCCCTGTCGTCCGTCTGGGTTCTGTCGTGTACCCACCGGTTTTTTTCTGCCACCTTCTCTTGAAGTTGAGGGTGTTCTACTTTCTGTTTCTGTTGAGTTCACCTTTTTTCTTCTACTGCTCTCACCTCTGTTATTTCCAGTTCGGTTCCTTTAGGGCAATTCCTTTTGCCCTCGCCTTGGCGCGTTCTTGTGGCCGTTTCTTCCGCACCCGCGGGTGGTGTGGAACGCTGTCATTTCGGGAGCCTCTCGACTCGACCACATCTGGTGTGAGTTTACCCCCTCCGTGGGGGATGTGCAGCTCCTCATGGGGGGGGGGGGGGGGGAACACTCTCGTTTCGGGGCCCCCGACTCGATCATGTCTGGTGTGAGCTTGACCCCCTCCGTAGGGGGACGTGCAGCTCCTCCCACTCCTGCGGGGAGTGGGGAACGCTGTCATTTCGGGGTCACCCGACTCGACCACGTCTGGTGAGAATTGCTCCCTCTCCGTGGGGGATGTGCAGCTCCTCCTGCACCAGCGGGGGGTGGGGAACGCTGTCATTATGGGGCTTCCCGACTCGACCATGTCTGGTGAGAATTATTCCCCTTCCGTGGGGAATATGCAGTTTTTTTACCGTGGTGGTTACTGCGGGAGCTGTTGGATTTCTGGTGAAGAGATTCCTGGTTCCGGGACTATGCGCCCTCTCCAGTCGACATCTGAGGCTGTCACTAGGGTTGTGACTCCTCCTTTGGAGGCTGAGCTTGGTGGCTCTCTCCACTTTTCCGCCAGTTCCAACAACTCCCGTCATATCTGCTGCTACTGCTGTTCCGTCTACAACGTCATTGGGCACCGTTTTTAGCTGGCCTCGGCTTATCCCTGCAAGGGTCTGCAGGGATGTCTGTAGTGTGGTTGTGGGGTATCGGCCTCAGCCTTCCCCGACTTCAACTCGGCAAAGTCGGAAGGGGCTGCTGACTGAACCACCTACTGTGTCCCCTCAGCCGTTGAGCACAGTAGTTTTATACCTGCAGTGGTCTGCTGCGGTGTCTGGGAGTGTAGACGTGGTGGTATCGGCCTCAGCCTTCCCTGACTTCAACTCGGCGAAGTTGAAAGTGGCTGCCGGCCGGACCCTCTACTGTGGTCTCTGCACCATCGAGCACCACAGTTGTGTTTTGGATTTGGATGTTCTTAGTGGGAACACAATGAACTCCGTGGCATTTCCGTCCACTCATTCTGGCCACACGACCAGTTTTGGGGGACCAACGTCTTTTGTGCAGCCTGGACCTTCTGCCATGCAGAGGTCCGCGGTGACTCTCATGAGTTCCCGCTATGTTGATCCTCTGGGTGTGTCGTACCCCTATACACGTCTGCCTGCAAACATTTCGGCTGCCGCTCGTCGTCTCGCATTGGGTGTTTTGGAGGATCGTGACCCTTCGCTGGTTAAGAGGGTCAGAGGTGAAGCCACTTTGCCGGTTCGTTCCCCTGTCGGACCGGCCAGACGGGCAGTGAGCTTAGGGAGGCCCTCTCCTTACTCAGGTTCTGTCAAGGAGCTTTCCCATCGCTTCCAGCAAGGCAGCGAGTGGTTTCCAGGTGCCCCCTATGGCGCCGCCTCCCAGGATTGGTATTCTAACACCATGGGAGGCATCGGCTGGTTTGCCCACGATGGGCTATGTGTCTTTCGACTCAGGGGAAGAGTCAGACATGCTTGATGTCGAGAGCCAGCAGTCTTCGGACTTGGGGGCAGCTCTTGATTTTGTGTTTGGGTTCCTTCCGGATCTCAAACCATCAAACCAGCCGACAGTGTCAGCCAGGCCGCGATCATCGGTCGTGCGCCAACAGCATATGGAGCAACCTGCTTCTGGGCGTCTTCAACCGTGCCAGTCAGTACAGTTGGTTGAAGCATTTTCAGCCTTGGACTCTAAGCTGAGTTCCAAGGCTATGAAGGCTCCGTTCTTCACCAGGGTTGACACCTTTTTGCCTGACGGCTCTAGAGTCCATGTTGGGCTTATCGAGAGAGATACTTGGTATGCTTTCTCTCTCTGATCACGTCATCTCTGCCTTAGCTCCCTATCTGCCTCCAGATATGTTTGACGATGTACAGGCTCCTTTGCGTGTGCTGTCCAAGGCGCTCATGCATCTTACTCACACGCATGCCTGTAACACGGCTAATCTGGAATTAGTTCGGAGGGACTCTGTGCTGGACACAGGCCGATCCCTTCCTGAGGAGCAGCGCGCTACTCTTCGATCTGCTTCTTTGGCAGTTCCGCAACTTTTCCATGGCTCTGTGTCGGTGGTCCAGGATGACGTCCTATGTCATTCTAAAGATCAGCTGCTGTTTCTTCAGCTTGATCAGCCTTCTAGGGGAGGCAGGGGCCGTTCCAAGCCTAACAAGTACCCTTCTGCTTCCTCTGCGAAGCAAAAGGCTGATCCTTCTGCCACCGCTTCTACTTCTTACTCCAGGGGTAAGGGTAAGCGTCGGCAGACTAGAGGGAAGTATCAGGATTCTTCATTCAGTTGAGGAGGTGGTTTCTCCTCTCGCGGGCCTCGTCGGGGCTCGAAATGAAGGTCCTCACCTCAATTCGTCCCAGATTGGAGGAAGGATAGCAGAGTTCACAGACCGTTGGGCCATCATCACATCCGATCCTTGGGTGTTAGATGTTGTTCAGTCCGGGCTGCGAATATCCTTCCGGAGGCACCCCACTCTGTCCAGAGTGCCTCTTCCAACCACAGTTCCTTCAGACGTTTTACGTCTGGAACTTTTGTACATGGAGATAGACAATTTCCTGGCAAAGGGGGCAATCGAGGTCGTCAAGAACATTCCGTCAGTGGGGTTTTATTCCCGCCTGTTCTTGGTGCCGAAGAAGGACGGCTGAATCCGACCGGATATCGATCTGAGTATCCTGAACCAGTCTATCATTGCTCCCAAGTTCAACATGGAGACTTTCAGGTTGGTCTGCCGTTCCATTCACCAGGGAGATTTCGCTTCCAGCATCGACCTGCGAGACGCTTACTTTCACGTTCCCATTCATCGGGTTCTCTCAGCTTTTGCTCTGACTCTGTTCCCAGTCCACATCCGCGACAGCACAGAGTATTCTCCGGCTGCTCAGTCTCTGCGGTTCTGTGACGGATCTCATTCCCATAGGTCGGCTGCATGTCAGACCTCTCCAACACTTTCTGCTCAGTTGTTGGAGGCCGAATGTCGATTCTTTGGATCTGGTGCTTCAGTTACCTGAATCTCTTCATCCTCACCTTCTCCCCTGGACGGATGTTCAGTGGATTATGTGGGGGTGTCCCACTGGACTTACCCACGTCCGATCGAGTTCTGACGGCAATCTCGGATGGGTTGCGACATTGGATCCTCAAGGTCTTTCCCTTCATGGGATGTGGGACCAGAATCAGGCAGCTCTACACATCAACCAGAAGGAGCTTCTTGTTCTTCTTCTGAGTTTCAGGCATTGGATCCCTCACCTGTCGAATCGCCAGGTCCTGTTGTCTGACAATTCGACAGTGGTTGCTTACATTCAGAACCAGGACGGCACGCACTCAGTTCCAATGTACGAATTGGCTCGGGATCTTCTACTGCTCGCTCAGGATGTCAACTCTGGGGTTGGTGTTTATCACATTCCCGGTCGTCTGAACGTCCTAGCCGACTCCATGTCCCGATGAGGCAGGGTCATTTCCACCGAGTGGATGCTCCCCAGAGCAGTGTTCCAGTCTCTTTGCGATCTCTTTGCGACTCGTTGGAACCATCAGGTGGACACTTTCGTGTCCCCGTGTCCAGATCCTCTGGCTTTTGCCATGGATGCTCTGTCGCTTGATTGGAACCGTCTAGTCGGTTACGCCTTCCCGCCGGTTCCAATTCTGCCTCAGGTTCTAGCCAAAATTTGAACCTACAGTTGTCGAATCATTCTGATCGCTCCCCTCTCGCCTCAGCGGGTCTGGATCAATCAGCTCTGCTCTCTGATGGCAGCGGTTCCGGCACGTCTCCTTCTACGTCGCAACCTTCTTTGCCAAGGTCATGCGAGGAGGTTTCACATCGATCCGACTTCATTGTGCCTTCATGCATATCTTTTGTCAGGTCCTGTCTCCTCCATAGATGTTTTTCGAGATGAGCAGTGGAGTGCATTTCTTCAAGGAGGCACTCCACTGGTTTAGCTTATGCAGCTAAGTGGAAGGTCTTCTGTTGATGATGTGCTGCGATCGCTCTATTGATTATGTCAATCCTTCGATTTCACAGATTGCAGAGTTTCTGGTATACTGTTTAATTCTCGGGGTCTCCAACCTGTTACCATCAAGGGTTACAGGTCCATGATTTCAGAGACCTTTTCTTATGTGGGGAAGCGTCGTATCGGCACTAATCCTTACCTCTCCAAGCTTGTTCGGCACTTTTCTGCCAGACGGGTTAGTGATCATCACGCCCTCGGTTGACCCGGCCTTTTTCAGGAGCTCTCCCAACAGTGTTAGTTTTACCACTAATTGCTCCTTTCTGGCCAAGAATCAGATACCAGAGACTACTCCACCTCCTATCTGTATCAGGGCTCTTCCTTCTGTTGAGGGTAATCGCCCTTTGCTCTGTCCGGTTCGTGCTATTCGCATTTATCTCAATCGGACACAATTCATACGGAAAGGCAGGAAACATTTTTTTCTGTCTCTTATTCCTGGTCGACAGAAGATCTCTCCGCAGTCCATTTCTCGATGGATTTGTCTTGCTATTCGTGCGGCTTACACTCGTTTAGCAACTGGCAATTGTATTACCAATCGTATTTCTGCCCATGAGGTGCATGCATTGTCTACCTCTTGGGCTTATTCTAACTCTTGTCAAGTTGTCGGATGTTATGCAGGCAGCCTACTGGAGAAATGCCTCCACTTTCTCCACCTTCTATCTGCGTCAGTTGCAGGAGCAGTCGGAGGACCTTTTTGCATTGGGCCCTCTTTCTTCTGCTCAGGCTGTTGTCTGCCCTAGCCATTAGGCTTCTTGAAGGTCAGTTCCAGCTCTGTGCTGTTACTGCCCTTTTCTGTCTGTGTGTCACTCAGACCCATAAGCCTCATCTCTCATTGTCTTTTACTAATGATTGTGATGCTATGGTTTGATAAGCCTCGGGACCTCTTCCTCTGTTCACGGTTCCAGTGCAATTGGGTTATGTGTGGATTGGTTATGTGATTCCCTCCAGCCTATTGTCTATTCAGCCTCAGTAAACAATTGTAGGTAGGTTGATAAGAAATTTAAATTTGATAGTAAATTTCCTTTCTTATTATACCTACCACAGTTATTTACATGGAGGCCCTCCCGTCTTCTTATACAGGTAAGAATCCTTCCTCCCCGCTGATCACATAACTCTAACGTTGGCGGATTCAAAAAGAATGAGTCATTAGCGATGTATATGCGCACTGGCAACGGAAGTCGTGGAGTTGTACTTGGAAGAGAGCATCCCCTACTGGGTCTGCGCCGGTTGCACTCGACCTAGTTTAGGCTTATTTTTAGATCAACTTTGGCAAAGCCAAATTTGAGCTTATGCCATGGCCAGTTGTCCGTCGTCTGTCTGGCCGTCTGTCCGTCAGCAATTCAATACGGCTCGGGCTAGAGGCCGTATTTATGAACCGATCTTTACGAAACTTCTTGGGTACCTTTGTTATGACTGTGGGACGAGAACGGGTGTTTTGGGTCCGATCCGAAATTCAAGTTGGCCGCCAGCAGCCATTTTGTACCGACAATGCAGAAATCTGTTTTTTGTACAGAACTTCCATATGAAAGCGCTGATTTGAATAATTTTTTGTATGAATGTTTAGTACCATGGGATACATCATATAATACAGGTTTTTTTCTTGTACGTAAAATATGCAAATTAGACTAACTTTGATGTATTTAGTGTTACTTTCAGCACTGTAAGTGCAAATGCCAATACGACTCGGGCTAGAGGCTGTATTTATACACCGATCTTTACGAAACTTCTTGGGTACCTTTGGTATCACCGTGGGACAAGAACGAGTGTTTTTGGGTGCGGTCCAAAATTCAAGATGGCCGATGGCAGCCATTTTGTACAAAATTAGGTGCAATCAGATTTTTGCACAGAACTTCCATATGAAAGTGCTGACTTGAATAATTTTTGTGTGTGAATGTTTAGTACCATGGGATACATCACATATAATATGGGGTTTTTTCTCGTGTAGAAATTATGCAAATTAGATGAACTTTGATTTTTTCAGTGCTACTTACACACAGTAAGTGCACATGTCAATACGGCTCAGGCTAGAGGCTGTATTTATCAACCGATCTTCACGAAACTTATTGGGTACCTCTGTTATCACCTTGGGATGAGAACGAGTGTTTCTGAGTGCGATCCAAAATTCAAGGTGGCTGCCAGTGGCCATTTCGTACCGAAATTAGGTCCTATCAGTTTTTTGTACACAACTTCTATACGGCTCAGGCTAGAGGCCGTATTTATGAACCGATCTTTATGAAACGTCTTGGGTACCTTTGTTATCACTGTGGGATGAGAACGAGTGTTTTTGGGTGGTCCAAAATTCAAGATGGCCATTCTGTATGAAACTTCTGATTTGAATAAATTTTTGTATGAATGTTTAGTAAAATGGAATACATCACATATAGTATGTTTTTTTTTCTCGTGCAGAAATTATGCAAATTAGATGAATTTTGATTTATTTACTGCTACTTGTACACTGTAAGTGCACATGTCAATACGGCTCAAGCTAGAGGCTGTATTTATCAACCGATCTTCACGAAACTTCTTGGGTACCTTTGTTATCACCTTGGGACGAGAACGAGTATTTCTGAGTGCGGTCCAAAATTCAATATGGCTGCCAGTGGCCATTTTGTACCGAAATTAGATCCAATTAGTTTTTTGTCACAACTTCTATACAGCTCGTATTTATGAACTGATTTTCACGAAACTTCTTGGGTACCTTTGTTTTCAACTTGGGACAGGAATGAGTGTGTTTTGGGGTGCCTTTGTTATCACTGTGCTATGAGAACAAATATTTTGGGGTTCAGTCAGACCCACTCTGGGACTCAAAGATTTCTTTTCTATTTAGCATCTGACTGTCACCCACCTTTACAATACTTTACCTATACATTTGTTACAGGCTACGGTCAGTATTTATGTACAGACCGTTACAATACTTTATATGTACATTTGTTATCAGGTCATTACCTAGATGTTTGTCATTGCTGTGTCACATACTGTACATGTACATGTGTTGACAAATTGAGCTACAGTGTCATTGACACTTTCATTTCTTGGTGCTTTTGCACCACTTTCCTTTCCCAAATTACTTGGGAAAGACCAAAATAGAGAGTATATTTTCCGAGTTAGGGGCTTAAAATTTAAATTTTTCACACGCATTTGCGCAAGTGAAAAATAATATTTTCAGGTCCACATGGTTAATTATACCCCACGCAACGAAGTTGCAGGGGTATAAATGTCTTTGACTGGTCTGTCCGTCAGTCAGTCCTACTTATTTTCCGGACTTTTTTTCTACACGCTTCCAGATATTGAGCTGATTGTTGGTATGTGTGTCTAACATGGTGGCCTACAGATCAAGTTTGCATTTTTTTTCGCTCCACTGATTTTTACCGAAATTACGGCCCTTGGACTCTGAAAAATTCATCAAAATTACAGTTTTCCGGACTTTTTTTCTACACGCTTCCAGATATTGAGCTGATTTTTGGTATGTGAGTCTAACATGGAGGCCTATAGATCAAGTTTGCATTTTTTTCCACTCCTCTCATTTTTACCAAAATTACGGCCCTTGGACTCTGAAAAATTCATCAAAATTACAGTTTTCCGGACTTTTTTTTCTACACTCTTCCAGATATTGAGCTGATTTTTGGTATGTTAGTCTAACATGGTGGCCTACAGATCAAGTTTGCATTTTGTTTCGCTCCACTGATTTTTACCGAAATTACGGCCCTTGAACTTTGGAAAGTTCATCAAAATTACAGTTTTCCGGACTTTTTTTCTACACGCTTCCAGATATTGAGCTGTTTTTGGGTATGTTAGTCTAACATGGTGGCCTACAGATCAAGTTTGCATTTTGTTCCGCTCCACTGATTTTTACCGAAATTACGGCCCTTGAACTTTGAAAAGTTCATCAAAATTACAGTTTTGCAGACTTTTTTCCTACACGCATCCTGATATTGAGCTGATTTTTGGCATGTTAGTCTAACATGGTGGCCTACAGAACAAGTTTGCGTTTTGTTCCGCTCCACTGATTTTTACCGAAATTACGACCCTTGAACTCTGAAAAATGCATTAAAATTACAGTTTTCCGGACTTTTTTTCTACACGCTTCCAGATATTGAGCTGATGTTTGGTATGTTAGTCTGACATGGTGGCCTACAGATCAAGTTTGCATTTTGTTCCGCTCCACTGATTTTTACCGAAATTACGGCCCTTGAACTTTGAAAAGTTCATCAAAATTACAGTTTTCCAGACTTTTTTCCTACACGCTTCCAGATATTAAGCTGATTTTTGATATGTTAGTCTAACATGGTGGCCTATAGAACAAGTTTGGGTTTTGTTCCGCTCCACTGATTTTTACCAAAATTACGGCCCCATAGACTTTGAAAAGTTCATCAAAATTATAGTTTTCCGGGCTTTTTCTCTGCTTGAATTCTTTCAGTACCTTTGAAACTACAGAACACTGTTTTCTGCAGTATTCCTAGAATCTATGTTTATTTTTAAAAAAATGATTAGAGCTTGAAATATCGGGGTGCTTGGGGTATGTGAGCGTGCTCACTAAGGTTCTATATTTTTTTCAGTAGTTTCCTAAATGACATTATGCTTCGACGCATGATGTCAACTTGAAGGAATGATCAGCAGCTTTTTATTATTGCCTTGAAACTGTTTGCAGTCGAATTGGGCTGAATATTGCACAGTAAAATGTCATGAAGCATATAATAAAAAGAAAATCTACGCTGTTTTAGTGAATATCACTTAAACAGCATAGATATCCTCTATTTTTAGCTCACCGAAGGGAGCTTAACTTATCACTTGCTGTCCGTCGTCGTCCGTCGTGAACTTATAGACCTCTCCTCCCAAACTTCTGGACCAAATTGAACCAAATTTGGTGTGCATGTTTCTTATCATATGTCAATTCAATTGTACAAATAAACTTTCCGCGTCCACAGGGGTGCACCACAAGGGGCATTACTCTGATAATTTTTTAATTCAAAATTAAAAAAATCTTCTTCTCCAGAACCATCATTTAGAATCTTTTGCTATTTGGTATATAACATTTGGTATATAACATCTCTATTGGGGTCAGATTCAGGTTTGTTCAAATTGAGTCTCTGGGTTAATAATTGGGCTCCCTGTAGGAGTCTGAATTTTAACTTAGTGAAATATGAGGAAATTTATTTAAAAATCTTCTTCTTCAGATCCACCAGTCAGAATGCTTTCATATTTGGTATACAACATCTATAGGGGGGTCAGATTCAAGTTTGTTCAAATCGGGTCCCTGTGTGAGTATTTGGGCTCTCTATTGGAGCCCAAAGTTTAACTTCGTGCAATTTAAGGAAATTTCTTTAAAAAATCTTCTTCAGATCCACCAGTCAGAATCCTTTCATATTTGGTATACAACATCTATATGGGGGTCAGATTCAAGTTTGTACAAATCGGGTCCCTGAGTTAGTATTTGGGCTCTCTATTGAAGCCCAAAGTTTAACTTTGAACAATTTGAGAAAATCTCTTCAAAAATCTTCTTCTGCAGCTCCACCAGTCAGAATCCTTTCATGTTTGGTATACAACATCTATGGGGGGGGGGGGGGGGGGCGGGGGGGGGGGGGAGGAGGGGGGGGTTGGTCAGAATCAAGTTTGTTCAAATCGAGTCCCTGGGTTTATATTTGGTCTCCCTATGAGAGCCTGAATTTTAACTTAGTGAAATATGAGGAAATTTATTTAAAAATCTTCTTCTTCAGATCCAAAAGTCAGAATGCATTCATATTTGGTAAACAACATCTTGAGGTGGGTCAGTTTCAGGTTTGTTCAAATTGTTTACCTGGGTAAATATTTGGGCTCCTTATGGGAGCCCGAATATCAACTTAGTGCAATATAGGGAATTTTTTTTTAAAATCCTCTTCTTTAGACCCTGTAGTCAGAATGTTTTCATATTTGGTATACAACATCTCTAGGAGGGTCCGATTCAAGTTTGTTCAAATCTGGTCCATTGGTTGATATTTGGCTTCCTATGGGAGCCCGAATTTTAATTTAGTGCAATATGAGGAAATTTCTTTTAAAAGTCTTCTTCAGATCCACCAATCAGAATCCTTTTCATATTTGGTATACAACATCTTTTGGCGGGTCAGATTCAAGTTTCTTCAAATCGGGTCCCTGGGTTAATATTTTGGCTCCCTATTTGAGCCCAAAGTTTAACTTGATACAATGTGAGGACATTTTTTTTAAAACCTCCTTCTTCAGATCCACCAGTCAAAATTCTTTCATATTTGGTATATCCATTTGTAACATCTCAAGAGGGATCAGATTCAAGTTTGTTCAATTTGAGTCCCTGGCTTATTATTTGGGCTCTCTATGGGCAGGGTTGGGGGGAGAGGGGGTGCAGGGGAGCATGTTAGGTTCAGGTTTGTTCAGATCCATTTCCATAAAATTTGCATTTGCATGGCTTCATTCCTTTGTAGTGTTGATGAACCATGTCTAACTGAATGTGACCCCAAACACTTCTTTGAACCCCTTGGGCAATGAGCGATTAAGGTCCCCTCGGGGCCTCTTGTTAGCTCAACTTGACAAAATCAAGCTGAGCTATTGCCATCACTTCCAGTCCGTCGGCGTACGTACATACATCCACAATTTCCTTTGGCACACTGCACAGGTTGCATTTATGATCGGATTGCTGTGAATCTTGGTATGCTTGTTTGGGGTGAACTTCTGATGGGAGCTATTGATTTTCTTCCATTTCTGTCAAAAATTGTTGACACTGTCAACAACCTTTAAACTTAATTTAGTCAGGCCTCAATAATTCCCTTTGACACACCCTACATGTCACATTTATGATCAGATTACTTTGAAACCTGCTATGCTTGTTTGGGGTGACCTCTTGATGGGAGCTATCGATTTTCTTCCATTCCTGTCAAAAACAACATTTGAACTTAGTTTAGTCAGGCATCAATATATTCCTTTGGCATGCCTTACAGGGGACATTTTTGATCAGATCGGTTTGAAACTTGGTATGCTTGTTTGGTGTTACCTCCAGATAGGAGCTATCGATTTTCTTTGATTTCCATCAAAAATTGTTACATCTGGCAATGACCTTTGATGAACTTAGTGCAGTTTTGCACCAAAATTTCCCTTTGGCACACCCTGCAGGTCACATTTAGTATCAGAAACTTAGTATGCTTGTTTGGGATGACCTCTAGATGGGAGCTATCGATTTTCTTCCATTTCCGTCAAAACATGTTGCTGCTGGCAACAACCTTTGAACTTAGTTTAGTCAGGCATCAATATGTTCCTTTGGCACGCCCTACAGGGCACATTTATGAGCAGAATTTTTTAAACTTGGTCTGTTTGTTTGGGGTTACCTCTAAATGGGAGCTATTGATTTTCTCCACTTTCTGTCAAAAAATGTTACCACTGGCAATGCCCTTCGATGATCTTCATGCAGTTATGCATCAATATTTCCCTTCAGCGCAACCTGCAGTGCACATTTTTGACTGGATTGCTTTGAAACTTATTGTGCTTGTTTGGGATGACCTCTAGATGGGAACTATCGATTTTCTTCCAGTTCCATCAAAACTAGTTGCCATTGGCAATGACCTCTGATGAACTTAGTAAAAACTTAGTGCAGTTATGCATCTATATTTCCCTTCGACAAAGCCTGCAGGGCACATTTATGATTGGATCACTTGGAAACCTGGTGTGCATGTGTGCGGTGAAATCTATATGTGAGTTATCGTTTTTCTTCCATTTGTGTCAGAAAATGTTGCTGCTGGCAATGGCCTTTGAACTTAGTTTAATCAGGCTTCAATATTTCCCTTTGGCACACTCTTCAGGACACATTTTTGATCAGATCACTTTGAAACTTGATATGTGCATTCGGGGTGACCTGTAGATGCTATTGATTTTTTTTCATTTCCATAAAAAATCATTGTTGTTATCACAAGCCTTTGTGCAGCAACTTATCCCTTTTGCACTCTCTGCAGGGTATATTTATGAATTTCCATAAAAAAGAGAGAAAAAAACCTTTCCACAAACAATGGCCTTCAAACTTAGTGCATTTGTGCATTAAAATCTTCCTTTGGCATGCCTCAGAGGGTGCATTCATTATTAGGTTGTTTTGAAACTTTGTATGCTTATGCAGGGTGACAAAGATAGGAGCTATCGATTTTCTTTTCATTTCCATCAAAAACTGTTGCTGTTAGCAACAATCTTTGAATTTATTGCATTTGTGCATCAACATTCTTCTTTGACATGACCTATAGGCCACATTTATCATAGGATTGTTTTTTGACTGTGCTCATTTGGCGAGACCTTTAGATAAGAGCTATTGATTAGCATTCATTTCTGTGAAAAAAGTTGCCATTTACAATAACCTCTGAACTTAGTGCATTTGTGTATCAACATTCTTCCTTTAGCCAGCCTTACAGTTTACATTTAAAAATGCATGGATTACTCTGACATTGTGCATACACAATGCTGCTATGTTGAAATTTCACATTTTGAAATGTGTACCAATGATCTTCAATTTTGCCATTTCACTTATAACTTACCACGTTCAAGTTTGTCAAGTTGAGCTACAGTGTCGATGACACTTTCATTCTTTATTTATTTCAAGCAATAACTTGTCAAAGATGGCATGACTTCATAAGTTGTTATTATATTGTTATGTTTGCGTATTTTAAAATGATTGATTTATTGTAGTCATCAGCATTTTGATATAACTCTTCAATGCCTATGAGTAGATCATTTGCTTGTTAGCAAATTTATGATTCCCGTGTTTTCTTGACAATGGTTGTTGTCATTATCATTTGTGCTTAACTCTTAACCCACTCTGTATTTTCAAGATATTTTTCATCAAATCTAGTCATGGCTGCTGTGAAGCAGCCATGACTAGTTTTGATGAAAAATTCATCTGAATTTAACTCGAGAAATCATTAGTGAAAAAATCCATTTAGTTTACAGCATTAAAATTTGATTGAATGTACCAAAATTAGACTTATATCAGTGGCAAGAGAAATCCTGTCTTGGGCAGGAATATCTGCCAGCAGCATGCAAGGAGATGAATACTGAAACACCCGGTGTTGTAAGGCAAAAGTTCTATCTCCAAATGGTATCTTACCTAACAAATTAGTAACCTGGGTTCATGTGGATCCTTGATATTCTTTAAAACCCTGGAATTTAGCAACAATGCCTTTGCCAAGAACCTAGAATGTCAAGGAATATCAGAGCTTTCCTTGAGAACTCTTGAAACATGAGATTCCAGGTAATGAGATCAGAATCATTTCAGCAATATTCTGCTTGTTTCACAGTGGCATGAATACAGTGGAGCCCACTGAATTGGGTATATCTTAAAAGATTAACCAGTTATTTCCTGTCCAGCAATAACTGTGTTGTGTCCTTGGGCAAGGCACAGTTGCCCATGTTTGTGTATGTTGGCACTGTGTACTAAGATATACTGCACGTCGATGGAGCTCTTGTCTTTAACCAGTGCTAACCGTACAGTTCGTATGATGGGGAGTCTGGATAGTTGCTCAGTGTTTCTCTCCCGGTACTCTTGACCTGTAAATCTGTCCAATACGAGGCTGTCAAAAGTGTCATTAAGCCTCAATAAATAAATACCCATTTTTAGCTCAACTTTGGCGAAGCCAAATTTGAGCTTTTGTCATGGCCCGTCGTCCGTCTGTCTGTACGTCAACAATTGGATACGGCTCGGGCTAGAGGCCGTATTTATGAACCGATCTTTACGAAACTTCTTGGGTACCTTTGTTATGACCGTGGGACGAGAACGAGTGTTTTTGGGTGCGGTCCGAAATTCAAGATGGCTGCCAGCCGCCATTTTGTACCGGCGATGCAGAAATCTGTTTTTTGTACAGAACTTCCATATGAAAGCTCTGATTTGAATAATTTTTTGTATGAATGTTTAGTACCATGGGATACATCACATATAATACAGGTTTTTTTCTCGTGCGTAAATTGTGCAAATTAGACTAATTTTGATGTTTTTTGGTGTTACTTTCAGCACTGTAAGTGCAAATGCCAATACGGCTCGGGCAAGAGGCCGTATTTATGAACCGATCTTTACGAAACTTCTTGAGTACCTTTGGTATCACCGTGGGACGAGAACAAGTGTTTTGGGGTCCGGTCCGAAATTCAAGATGGCCGATGGCAGCCATTTTGTACAAAATTAGGTGCAATCAGATTTTTGCACAGTACTTCCATATGAAAGCGCTGATTTGAATAATTTTTTGTGTGAATGTTTATTACCATGGGATACATCACATATAATACAGGTTTTTTTTCTCGTGCAGAAATGATGCAAATTAGATGAACTTTGATTTTTTCAGTGCGACTTACACACAGTAAGTACACATGTCAATACGGCTCAGACTAGAGTCTGTATTTATGAACTGATCTTCACGAAATGTCTTGGGTACCTTTGTTATCACCTTGGGATGAGAACGAGTGTTTCTGGGTGCAGTCTAAAATTCAAGATGGCTGCCAGTGGCCATTTTGTACCGAAATTAGGTCTAATCAGTTTTTTGTACACAACTTCTATACAGCTCAGATTGGAGGCCATATTTATGAACCAATCTTTACGAAACTTCTTGGGTACCTTTGTTATCACCGTGGGATGAGAGCGAGTGTTTTTGGGTGTGGTCCGAAATTCAAGATGGCCACCAGCAGCCATTTTGTACCAAAATTAGTGCAATCAGTCTTTTGTACAGAACTTCTGTATGAAAGTTCTGATTTGAATAAATTTTTGTATGAATGTTTAGTAACATGGAATACATCACATATTGTAAGGGGTTTTTTTTCATGCAGAAATTATGCAAATTAGATGAACTTTGATTTATTCAGTGCTACTTACATTATGTAAGCACACATGTCAATATGGCTCAGGGCAGAGGCTGTATTTATGAACCGATCTTCACAAAACTTCTTGGGTACCTTTGTTATCACCTTATGACGAGAATGAGTGTTTCTGGGTACGGTCCAAAATTCAAGATGGCTGCCAGTGGCCATTTTGTACCAAAATTAGGTCCAATCAGTTTTTTGTCACAAGTTCTATACAGCTTGTATTTATGAACTGATCTTCACAAAACTGCTTGGGTACCTTTGTTTTCACCTTGGGACAGGAACGAGTGTGTTTTGGGGTGCCTTTGTTATCACTGTGCTATGAGAACAAATATTTTGGGGTTGAGTCAGACCCACTCTGGGACTAAGATTTCTTTTCTAGTTTAGCATCTGACTGTCACCCACCTTTACAATACTTTACCTATACATTTGTTACAGGCAACGGTCAGTATTTATGTACATACCGTTACAATACTTTATATGTACCTTTGTTATCAGGTCATTACCTAGATGTTTGTCATTGCTGTGTCACATACTATACATGTACATGTCTTTGTCTTGACAAGTTGAGCTACAGTGTCATTGACACTTTCATTAAGGAGTTCCACTGCAAACATTTGTTATGGGGTCCTATTTTTTCAGTAAAACTGAGCTTGTTTACCACCTAAAACAAGTACTGCTTCTCTTCCCGAGGTTCCCATGGGGTTGCTACTTCAAATTGATTTGATTTTTTTGTGTTTAAGGTCACATACTTATGCACAATGGCTAAACCGTGAGTACCCGGAGAGAACCACCGAGCAGTGACAAGCAACTGTCAGCTCTTCAATATTCTAACTATGTTCAAGCTCCGCTCAAGCTGGGTTACAGCAGTTGAAGACATGTGCACCATCAACGTTCAGTACACCTTGGTACACGGCATCATCGTGCCCCCATGTAGGCACCAGGATAAAGTGCTTTGCCCAAGGACACAACACAGGACATCCCGGATGGTGATTGAACTCAGGACCTCTAGCAGTCCAACAGTCTACCACGCCTCCTGCTACTTCAAAGTTAGGGATTTTGACATCAGTTTGAAGAGGGTAACATGCCTACATTTTAGGTGGATTTGACATGGTCAAGGCCTAAAAAAAGTTAAAAATATGTTTCTCAGGCACTCCCGCATGGCCCTTTTGGCTGCTGCATGCTCTCCTTTTATAACCAATGCAAACTCAAAAAACTAAAAATAAATGGTTTATGTCTGATATTTTACCCAAGTTAATAAAATTGATAAATTTGTCTCTGAGGGCAACAAGGTTTTATTGTGCTTTAGCATTGCAAAGCCTTCTTGCACTCAAGGGATGAAAGAAATATACACCACCACCTCTGCTATTCTGTAGATTATGAGTCCTAAAACATAAAACAGATCAAGAGCATTTTTTGGCAAAAAAATAATGACAAAAATAAAATAAAATGATTGCCCACCGGCCCCCCCGCCCGCATGCATGCAATTTTACAAAAAATGGTTTAAGAAACAGATCTACTTTGTGGGGGTCTAACCATTTAGTTTTGCTAAAAATTAGTTGACCTCTTGGGAAGTCTGTTCAAATTATAAATAAAGGAAACATGAAATTAATAGCGATTTTTGTGAATAGCGCTGGCAGGTTTTGACGGTACGTTGGGTAAAGGGTTAACAATACAGTGCTGGATAAACAGCAGAGATGAGCAACAAATAACACAGTGAAACCCTGTTAAAGGAATATCCACTTCCCAGTGAAAATTGTTGATAAACAGAAGTATTCAACTAACAGGGATTTGTCACTTTCCTGTATTCTATTGATTCTATTATATCTTGTTTGAGAGTGTTCATGGAGCTCTGTCAAACGAGATATAAGTTAAATTCATTGTATAATGCAAAATTTTTTCTGCTTGAAATTTTGGTGTTTGACATTAGTGTGCTGAGAGTAAAGCCTTTACCTAACATGAAAAGCAGGCAACACTTGCAATAAGCTCATTCCAAAGAGGGGTAATAGTCTATGTGTTTGAGACAAAAAATGAAAACATATTGAAAATTAATTGGCGTTTTTGTGAATAACGCTAGCTGGTTTGGGTAAAGGGTTAAATGGTGATCTCAACTGATCAGACCAGTTAACAGTACCCTTCACAAGGTCTGCATTATGGGCGAGCAAACTTTCTTGATTGTGGGTTCATGGCTTAGGAATACATTATTCAAACAAATTTGATCACAGAGTTTTTAAGACAGCTGAAAACCTATTTACATCTGCCTTTCTTGAGGAAACATTTTCTTATGTATTGTAAAGCATTTTAGAACATGGTGGTTTCATGCTGTATAAAATTAATTATTATTTTCAGGCAGCTGGGTTTTTTTTCAAGTTCCCATGTCAGTGCAAATTAACCCTTAGGGCATAGTTAGTTGTGATCAGTTGTGTCATTGGGCACCCTTTCATTTCAAAGATAATATTTTCAAAAAATTTTTAAATTTTCTTCAGAAGCACCAATCAGAATGTTTTGATTTCCCTGTGGAAGCCTAAATTTGAACTGAGTGCAAATGAGGTAAATTCTTTAAAAAGTATATTCTTCAGCCAAAAGCATTTTTATATTTGTTATACAGCATCCTTGGGAAGGGGAGTCTGATTCAAATTTGTTCAAATCAAATCCCTTAACAATATGCATTATGATGAATATTTTTTTTAAAAATCTTCTTCCTACCCACCAATTAGAACCTTCTGATATTTAGTCAACAGCATTTTTATTGGGGTCAGGCTGATATTAAATTTGTCACCAGGTTCATATTGGAGCTCACCATGGGAGCCCAAAGTTTAACTTGGTACAATATGAGGAATATTGATCGAAACTCTACTTCCAATCCACCTGTTATGGGGTCAGATTCAGGTTTGTTCAAATCGAGTCCCTGGTTTCATATTTGAGCTCCTTATCAGAGCCCAAATTTTGACCTGTTATGTCTTGTATACAGTATGAGGAAAATTCTGTAAAAATCTTCTCTTTTCAGATCCACCAGTCAAAATCTTTAGATATTTGTTATACAGTACCCTTAGGAGGGTCAGATTTAAATTTGTTCAGATCAAGTCCTTGGGTTCATATTTCTGCTCCTGTCAAATCACAGTGAATTGCTTAAATTTCCAGCTGCATCATTTGGGAAAAATTGGCAGTTTGTTATTTTGACATCAGTGTTCAAGGGTTAATTTTGTGAATGAAATTCCAACTCAGCTTGGTTAAACCATTTTCACCACTTCTATAGCCATTTTCACATTATGTATATTGTATTGATTTTTTGTTGCATTGAAGATCAAACACAGCAGGAGAATCGTGTCTTAGTGAAATTGTCTTCAGCTTTAACACTCTGAAACCCACACTCATAGAAGTTCAATAATCTGAAAATCTCCACATGTAAGGCCAAAAAAAAAGGCTTTGGTTCTCGGGCAATCCCTCAATTGAAATTAACCCCCCTTGTTTAACATTTTTATTGGCTTTCTTTAATTACTGTATATTTATTTGCATTTGTTAGCAACAAAGGATGATTAAAATACAGTGGTTGTTTATTATATTTGTTTTATGAATATCCAGCTACATTCTGTAGAAAATAAAATAAATATATTTTCCCAAAAATGTGCATAAATATAACTAAACATTAATACATTTCAGATTTCTTTACAAACTGGTAGAGTGCTAAAAGATTTTTGTTTGTCAAACTCGTTCATGTGTCTATGCCTTGTTACAGTTTATGGGGGAGAGCCTAAGCACTAACCCTATAAATTGTAACAAGGCATATCCACTCATAGGAAATAAATTCACTTTCAAGATAATGTGAACAACATCCACAGGAAGCGCAGTGGTTCAGTGGTAGACTGTTGCGAGAGGTCCAGAGTATGATCCCCATCTGGGACGATCTGCATTGTGTCCTTGGGCAAGGCACTTTATCGTGGTTGCCTACATGGGGGCATGATGACGCTGTGTACTAAGGAGTACAGCACGTCGATGGTACACCTGTCTTCAACCACTGTAACCCTGCTTGAGCAGAGCTTGATCAGTTAGAATGTTGAGGAGCTGACAGTTGCTCGTCAGTGCTCAGTGATTCTCTGCAGGTTCTCCGGCTTCCTCCACCCATAAAACTGTCATGATTAGCCATTGTGCATAAGTATGTGACCTTAAACACCAATAAATGAATAAATAAATAAAGAACATCCACAGAATATGAAACCTTTAAGATGTATTAACTGCATTTCAGAATGGAGCCCAAATATGGTCTTCCAGCGCTCAACCAGTTAAACAACAAAACTAAAAATAAAAATAAAAGCCTTCCTCCTTCTTTTGATATTGAAAAATTAATTGTTGGAGAACCAATGTGTTTTTAGCTCACCTGACTGAAAGTCAGGATGAGCTATAGTGATCAATCGCTGCCTAGCGTCTGTGAACGTGGTGTTTGCACCTGCCCCTCCTAAATCGTTAAACCACTTTTAGTTATATTTGAGGTGATTGCTGACATCGCATTTGTTTGTTTTTTTCAAATCAACTTGCCCAGCCTCATAGAGAGGGGTGTGGAAAAAATCCACCAAAATTCTATAAAAAATCTTCTTCTCATGAACCAGTCGGTACAATGACTTGATATTTGGTATGGAGCTTCCTTTTGAGGTGTAAAATCCAATTTGTTCAAAGTTTGTGGTTCAATATTTGCCTTTGTAATGGGAGGGGCAAGAATTTTGGCCTCGCCCAAAATTTCTTTTTGCTGAACCGATGGTCTGTTTGAACCAAATTTGATGTGTGGTATCATTGAGTCATAAGTTCTTGATTCATGCAAAAAGAAATTTTTTTCCTGTGTTCCGTAAGAACCACAGGAGCTAAAAATAGAAATATTTTCAAATGCCCATATTACCTGAACCACATGGGACAGAGAGCTGTTATTTGGTATGATGAAATCTTAGGACCAGTACAACTGAATGGTAAAAAAATTGCCATCAGTTGTGTCAGGGTGTTCTATGGGGGCATCAAAAAAAATGCTGAGGGCATATTTGCAAAAATTGAAAAAAAGATTTTCTCCACAACCTCTGATCAGAATCTTTTGATATTTGGTATACGTCATCAATAGGGGTGGGGGACAGATGTAAGTATGTTAAAATGAAGCCCCTTGGTTTATATTTGTGCTACAGACAGGAGCCTGAATTTTTAACTTAGGGCAATATGGAGAATGATCTTTAAAAATTTTCTTCATATCCATCAGTCAGAATGCTTTCATATTTGGTATGCAACATCTTTGGGAGGGGGGGGGGGGGGGGGGGGGGGGATCAGATTCAAATCAGGGATCTTGCTGGCCATTCCATACGCTCAGTCCCCTCCCTCTGTCGGTACTCCCTGACAGCATGGGCAACACGAGGACAGGCATTATCGTCCATCAGAATGAATCTATCACCCACTGCACTTGCATACAATCTGACATGGACATCCAGGATCTCATCAATATACCGCTGTGCAGTCAATGTACCATGTTCAAGGACACAGAGCTCTGTACGACCATCCCAGCTGATGCCACCCCAGACCATGATTGACAGTCCATCATAGCAGTCATGCTCAGCAATGTTGGCTGTATGGAATCGCTCTCCTGGTCTTCTCCATACCCTAGAATGCATATCTGTGTGGTCTAGGCAGTACCTTGACTCACCTGTAAAAAGGACAGGTCGTCAATTTGCTCTGGTCCATCCAACGTGGTCCATGGCCCATTCATATCGTACCTGGCGGGGGTTCTGGGACAGCGGAATGCGAATGCATGGTCTTCTCGATCGGAGACCACCTTCGTGCAACCTTGCCCGGATAGACTGCGTTGAAACATTTATCCCGGATGCATTCTGAAGGTCACTGCGAAGCTGGGTTGCTGTGGCAAAGCAGTTCCTACAGGCCTGAATGATCAAAAACTGGTCTTCAGCTGCAGATGTTGCCTTGTCTCTGCCACCACCATGCCGTCTTACTTGTGTTCCATACTGCTGAAATCTTGCCCATGCTCTGGTGATCACCGTATGGTGCACACCAAGGGCTTCACTAACCTGACGATGGGTAGCCCCTTGCTCCACCATCGCTACAGCCTGCCAAATTTCTGCTTCAGACAAATGTCTTCTTACATTTGCATTTGCCATATTCAATCATTAAATCACAAGGGTTTGTGTTGAAATGAAGATTGAATACCCTACACATGTCATGTACATGTAGACAGTACACAAAAACATCATGAAAATCAAGGGGTACATGCTTTCCATGACTGTCACGAAAAGTCTGCCTGTCAAGAGAGCTAATGTAAGCACTGGGGACCATCTAAATACATTCTTCAATCATATCCACCAAAAATATTGCAAATATGTTTCAAGCAAATTTCACAATGTGTCAAATATTTGGTGCTTAGCAAACTTTGAGTAGTATATTTGGTATACATCTCTAGGGAGGTCAGACTCTACTTTGTTCAAATCGAGAACCTGGGGTTAATATTTGGGCTCCCTATGGGAGCCGGAATTGGTCATGTAGCTGAAGAATTAGAAATTTTGTATTCAGTAACAGGTGTGTAACTAACATTAATTCACATAGGTTATATCAAGGGGCTTCATAAGAGAGCTCTACCTTTTACGTTATGATCAACTGAAGAAAAGGCATGATGCTCGGACTATTTTTGTCACTCCCGAGGGACTCAAGGATCGATAATGTATCCCTTTGGAGATGCTTTGCTTAATATAGACTATTCTTGGACTTGGACCCTTAAGTCTTTATACAGTCATAAACATTCCACTACTGTATTGCTTTGAAATGGTTGTCTCCATGTGTATTCTGCCATTATAACTCAGATAGTAGGTTGAACTTATCTTGGCAATGTTTTTTACATCATTGTTGGCTGCCTGTACAGGTAGCCAACAATGATGTAGAAACACTGTTAATTCACTCACAGTTGTGTACATGTATCTAGGGTAATAATCATCATAAAAATTAATCTCCTGGGGCTTTAAGGGTTACGGTCAAATCAGATTTCAAAAAGGTTAGAACATTTTCCCACAAGACCCCCTCACCAAAACAGTACTGTGACTATGCTCCCGAGTACAGATATTATCTGTTAAACAAGAACAGACTAACTGCACTCCCTCCATCCATTCATACAAGGATATGAAACTTTAAAGTTTTTTTAGCTCACCGAAGGGAGCTAAACTTATCATTTGCCATCCGTCATCTGTCCGGCTTCGTGAACATTTTTCAAACAACTTCTCCTCTGAAACCGCTAGGTCGATTTGCTCGAAACTTGGTATGGGTGTTCATTACCATATGTCAATATAAGTTTGTTCAAATGAAATGGACATGGCCACTTGGGACTCCATATGGGGCATAACTCTGATAGTACCCTATGTATATTAGAGAAATTACTAAAAAATCTTCTTCTCCAGCACAAGTGGGCAGAATCATTTGATATTTGGTATACGGCATTATGGGGTGGGTCTGATTCAAGTTTGTTCAAACCGGCCCCCCTGGATTCATATTTGGGCTCACTATAGAAGCCTGAATTCAAACTTAGTGCATTTCAGGCAAATTTCTTAAAAAAATCTTCTTCTCCAGATCCAGCAGGCAGAATCTTTTGATATTTGCTATGCAACATTGTGGGGGTGGATCTGATTCAAGTTTGTGCAAATCGGCCCCCTGGGTTTATATTTGGGCTCAGTATAGGAGCCTGAATTTGAGGCAAATTTCGTTAAAAATCTTCTTCTCAAGATCGAGCATGCGGAATCTTTTAATCTTGGGTATGCAGCATGCTTAGGGGGGTGAGATTCAGGTTTGTTAAAGCCAAGTCCCTGGGTTCATATTAGGGCTCACTGTGGGAGCCCGAATTATAACTTAGTTCAAAATGAGGAATTTTCTTTAAAAATCTTCTTCTTCAGATCCAGCAGTCGGAATGTTTTGATACTTGGTAGGCAGCATCCTTAGGAGGGTGAGATTCAAGTTTGTTCAAGCCATGTCCCAAGGTCCATATTTGGGCTCACTGAGGGACTCGAATTGTAACTTAGTTCAAAATGAGGAATTTCTTCAAAATGAGGAATTTTCGTAAAAAATCTTCTTCAGATCCAGCAGTCGGAATGTTTTGATATTAGGTGTGCAGCATCCTTAGGGGGGTGAGATTCAAGTTTGTTAAATCCAAGTCCCTGGGTTCATAGTTGGGCTCCCTGTGGGAGCCCGAATTATAACTTAGTTCAATATAAGGAATTTTTCTTTAAAATGTTCTTCTTCTGATTCAGCAGTCAGAATGTTTTGATATTTGGCATGCAGCATCCTTAGAGGAGTAGGATTCAAGTTTGTTCAAGCCAAGTCCCTGGGTTCATATTTGGGCTCACTGTGGAAGCCTGATTGATAATTTAGTTCAAAATGAGGAATTTTCTCTAAAAATTTTCTTCAGATCCAGCAGTCAGAATGCTTTTGATATTTGGTATGCAGCATCCTTAGAGGGGTGAGATTCAAGTTTGTTCAAGCCATGTCCCTGGGTCCATATTTGGGCTCACTTGTGGGAGCTCGAATTGTAACTTAGTTCAAAATGAGGAATTTTCAGCTCACCGAAGGGAGCTAAACTTATCACTTGCTGTCCGTCGTCCGTCCGGCATCGTGAACTTTTTTAGCTCACCTGATCGAAGCTCAAGGGGAGCTTTACTGATCATTTTCCATCCGTTGTTAACTTTACATTATCGACTTCTTCTCACAAACTGCTCAACCAAATTGAACCAAATCTGGTGTGCTTGTTCCCTATCATATGTCAATTCAAGTCTGTTCAAATCAAGTTGACCCACCCCTTTTGAGGTGTAGACTTAGATTTGTTCAAGAGAAGTTCTAGGGGCTATATTTGCCATCGTTATGGGAGGGGCAAGAATTTTCGCCCTGCCCAAAATTTCTGTTTTCCAAACCGAGAGACTGATTTGAACCAAATTTGACATGAGGTTTTATTGGGACATAAGTAGTTAATTTATGCCCCCCAAAATGTTCCTGTCACCCCATGGGAACTGCAAGAGCTAAAAATAGAAAAAAATTAAAACGCCCATATCTCCAAAACTACACGGCACTGAGAATTCTTATTTGGTGTGAAGCTTCCTTAGGACCAGCAGAATGGAATGGTCAAAAAAAATTGCTATCGGTTTTATCATGGGGTACTTTTTGGGGGACTTTGAAAAAGTGCTGAGTCAGTATTTTTTAACACTGTGGGTAATGGAAAAAACATTTAAGACTACTTTTCTCCCAAACCACTACTCCAAAAGCTTTCAAATTTCTCATATAACATCTTTGGAAGATTGTTTCACATGTGTTTATTGAAATCAATTCCCTGGGTCCATATTTGGGCTCTCTGTGGGAGCCCAAATGTTTAAATTAGTTCAGTATGAAGAATATTCTTTAAAAATCTTCTTCTTCAGATCTACCAATAAGAATCTTTTGATATTTGATATGCAGCATGCTTAGGGAGGTGAGATTCAAGTTTGTTCAAGCCGAGTCCCTGGTTTCATATTTAGGCTGAAAATTTGGGGTCCGGGTCTGGACTCCGAAATTTTGGACCAAAATCCAGAAATTAGTTTTTTGGTTTTTTATGCATTTTGGTCAATTTTAAGACAAAAAATTTTTTTTTTGTTTACACTGAAAATTTGGGGTCCGGGTGGGACTTGGAAAATTTTGGAGCAAAATCCGGAAATGAGTTTTTTTGTTTTTATGCATTTTGGTCAATTTTAAGACGAAAAAAAAAAAATTTTCACACTGAAAATTTGGGGTCTGGGTGGGACTTAAAAATTTTGGACCAAAATCTGGAAATTAGTTCTTTATGCATTTTGGCCAATTTGAAGACAAAAAAAAATTTATTTTTTTTTACACTGAAAATTAGGGGTCCGGTTAGGACTTGAAAAATTTTGGACTAAAATCTGGAAATTAGTTTTTTTGCTTTTTTATGCATTTTGGTCAGTTTTAAGAGGAAGAAAAAAAAATTTTAGTCTGAAAATATTTTGTTTGGGACTTCGAAAATTTCCGAACAAAAATAAAAAAAAATCTGTTTTTTATGTGTTTACCTCAATTTTGGGACGTAAAAGTGCAGGAACTGAAAATAGAAGGAAAATCCTGTGTATTGTGTGGGCACAATCGCTTCATCTAGTTGGTGTATGCTTTTCTTAGGAGGGGCATATGCAGCATATTCAAGTCAAGTCCCGGGTTTGATATTTAGACTACCATGTCAGGTAAGCGCAGGCAGGCCCCCTGGGGCCTCTTGTTTTTTATGAATTTGAATATTCTGTGATCAATACACATTGTAATTTCCTAATATGGTTATTTTTCCCCCACTTTGGAGAAGTGGGGCTATATTGTCATTGCCCTGTGTGTCAATCCATCCCTCCGTATATCCATACATTCTTGTGCATGCAACTACGTACTACATTTTTTAACCAATTTTGATCAAACGTCTCAAACATTATGACTAACAAGTGCATATTCCAAAATTAGCTATCTGCGACAATTTTAACCAGGATATCGCCCATATACTTGGATTTATTATGGATTCTTGTGTGCGCAAACTCCTACATTATTGAACTGATTTCAATGAAACTCCTTACACATAGCCACTAAGGTCTCATTACAGTTATTCAGGTGAAAACGTTGGCTTTTCAAGAAATGTGAGGCTTCTCATTAACATGGCCGAGGATTTAAATTACCTCCCCTATTCACAATACTCAAAATGTATACAGTTTCTGGAAGCTCTGAATATGGCCTTTTCTGGAGACAACTGCACACAACAAAAATCTTACAATATCACTCAAATACACTCTGCTGAATGACATAGTTGATGGCTAAAACAATGGCTCAAAATGGTCAAAAGTTTCTCATTTTGGGGATAAATTTCCAATTTTCTTGCATTGATAGTTATAAAACTGTGTTATAGGAATTCCTCATTCCTCCATTGAGGATTTTACAGCGTAAGATGATCATTCTGACAAATAAAAAATATATGTGCTTCTTATTCATTTTTTCAGAAGGCTTTCTCAAAGCAAATTTACACAAAGATTGTCCCATTTGTAACCAGCAAATTGTCAGTTCCCAAACAGGTCTGGGTTAGTCATTTAACACTCCTGTGTGACCTTGACCCCCAATTGAAATGCACTTCACAGTACACAGTTTGAATCAAGACCATCAACCGATTATTTTGGCCATATCACCATTAATGAGAATGATTTGCTAAATCCACACCACCACAAACTAAAACTATAGCTCAAAACAGCCATTTGGCTGAGGATAACCAATAACCTCAGAAATTACCTTTTAATAGGAAACAAGGCCTGATGAATGAACATGTGTATAATTCCAAATATTCCATTCTTTGATGATTTTTACTGGGTTATCTCCCTTCAACTTAATTTAATAAAGATTTGTATATGAGATTTTTGTGTGTGGAACACTTCCTTCATTATTGAACCAATTTTGATCAAACTTCTCAAACATTATCACTAACAAGTGGGCATACACATATTCTAAAATATTTAATCTGCAACAATTTCAGCCAGGTTATCTCCCATGAACTTAGATTTATTATTGTTTTTTTAAACTCACCGTTCAGAGGTGCCTTCAAGTAAGCCAGAAGTTGGGGTATTAATCACCTTCAGTGATAGTTCAGTTTTTGCATGTGATGTGCATCTCTGAGCATATCAAAATAATGAGTAGTATATTATATTTATCATTGTCAAACATGGAAGACACATTTCCCTATTTTAGAATCCCTTGATACATACCATAATGACTTTGGATATTGCATGAGCAGGTAGCCAACAATGATGTAGAAACATTGTTCAGTCATCTGCAGCTAGGTAGATGTATACATGGTATTAATTATCCTAGAATTAAACTCAGGCCCTAAGGGTTAAGAATTGTTAAAGACCCTCTCAGCACGGTCATCCTAAATGGTGTTGTCCTAAACTGTTTCAAGAGAAATCAGCAATTCTATTTTATACTTGTGTGAAGGTTGAGTAACACTACCTTGTATTAATCATACACACCTGTAGGACTGTAGAATTAACGCTTTGCATGCTGCTGGTGGATTCCTGCCCAGGACATGATTTCTCTTGATGCTGAAATAAGTATGATTTGGGCATATTTAATCAAATTTTCCCTCTGTCAACTCTATTGGGGTTTTTGCCAATAATTCTTGGAGTTAAATTTAGATTTGATGAAAAATATTTATAAAATTCTCAGCAGGTTAACCCTTTACCTAACAAATCACCCACATCCACCCGCATAATATGCAAATTGAGCTGTTGAAAAAAATCAATTTTTCAAAATATTTCAAGAAAACCATATCATGTGACCCCTCATTGGAACGAGCTCATTGAGACCGTTCCAATGAGGGGTCACATGATATAGTTTTGTTGAAATTTTTTTAAAAATTAAAAAAAAAATATATTTAAAATAATAAATTTTGATATTGTCTGCATTGGGTAAAGGGTTAAGAGTTAAAATTTAACTGATCCTCCTATATAGTTAGGGTCAGGGGTGCTGGAAGCACTTCTGTGTGGGGGGTGGTGTAGACCTCAGGAAAGGGCAATAACTCACACCAGCAGCCCTCCATGACTTGCTGAAGCATGCATGTCTCGAAGGCCCAAAATGGGGGAGTTTGAGAGGAGGTGCCCTATCCTATCAGGAGTGGCACTCCTAACTCCCCCATTAAATGAATTTTGAAAACTCGGAGAATGGATTTGTGGTGTATTTTAACTTTACTTCAAGAATAAATCATTGGAAAAAACCAAGTGACGAACCTGGCGAGGACATTGTCTGCTCCTCTTGCCCCTGGGGTCCAAAGGCAGTAAGGGCAGCTGCCCCCCTGTACCCGGTGCTTCTAGCATCCCTGGTTAGGGTTCATTGTGCTTTATGCAAAAATTGTGTACACACCAGGTTAAGAGAGAGAACATGAATGCTCGACACATCATGGCCTGGGTGACACTGTGGCGCTGTGTACTAAGGCGTACTGCATGTCAAAGGTGCACTTGTTTCAACCAGTGCTAATCCTGCTTGTGCAGAGTTTGTACATTGGGGAGTCTTGACAGTTGCTTGCCATTGCTCCGTGGTTCTCTCGGGGTAACCCACCTTCCTCCACCTGTAAAATTGTCCAACACAAGGTGACCTTGACTGTCGAAAGGGTCATTATAAAAAAGACAAATCATATCATTGCCGTTTGATACAGCTATAATTTTGGCGGCTGGAATAAGAAAGGATTTCTTCACCTGACACAAGGTTATACATGGCTGGTGACCTCAGAAAATTTACCTTCAGTGGAATAATTTTTGTCATGTATTCCGATCTGTCTCTGTCAAGCTTTATGTGTTCATCGCTTATTTTGGTTATTTTATACAAATATATATGTATATACACATGCATTAATGCCAAATGGATCTGTTGAATGACTAGATTTCTATAATATAATTTGAAATTGATTACATTTGTTATTTGTATTTGCTTGAAAGTTAGCTCAGTTTCAGTAACTGTATTGCACAGTGGTGTAGCAGGTGGGGGTGGGAGGGGGCTACAATATTGACCCAGTACAACAAATTTCACATGGCATAGAGCCCTAAATAGGCTCTAGTATAAGGCTATTCTGCTACATATGCCGCAGATTTGTCCTTAGAGCACTGATGTTTGCAAAATTTTCTAGGGTGGAAGGGGTTCGGGCTGGGGCTAGTGCTAACTATGGCCCTCCGGTTGTCCCCCACCTCTCCATTTCCAAAAGGCAAGTGGGGAGAAAGTCTAACAATCAGAGGGTAGAGGGTGCTAGTTAGGACTAGAAGAGCCCCCCCCCCCCCCCCCACAAGAGCCTTCCAATATGTTTGCCCTCTCCCCCCAGAAAAAAACCCTGCCTAGTGCACCCCCTATTATAAAATCCTGGTATTGCAATCCTGTACAAATTAGAAATTAAGGCAGTCTGAAAACTGGTTACCATAGTTTTTCAACTGTGACAAGCAGTTCTTTGTGGCAATGCAGATCAGTCGGTCTGTGACCAACAAGTTTTTACCTCAAAAAGTTTTAAAATAATTAGTGGAATGACATCATATAATTCATATTCGGTATGCAAGTTTATCGTATTGATCGCTAACCCCCATGTTCAATTCAGGTATTATTCACAATATTTTTGTGAGAGTTATTACCCTTCATGGACTGGGAATTTCATTTTTACCAGCAGTTGCTGATTAGGTGCAAACTCCCAATTTTTTAAGCAATAGGAAAATAAAGTAATACTGGAGCATTTACCAGTGTAAGTTCAAAAGTTGGACTGACCTACTGCAGATTATTTCATGAAATTCTTGCATTGAGTCGATCAGGTTCTGTAATGTAAAACACTGTTAGAAGGGCTTAGAGAGCCCTTCTAACACTTTTACATCACAGTGCTTCACCTCCAAAGTCAAAGAATACTTTGAGTTTTAGCTTCATTGTATACGTAAATCATGTTTAAGGAAAAGCTGACAAATGAGGTGCCCTGTGGAAACCCAGGGAAGTGAATCCGTGCTTGTTTACTGGGGTAAAAAAAAACTCTGTTTTGTGTTTTGCTAGTAAAATAGGACCTGGTCATGGAAGCCTACTTTCATTTCTTTGGTAAATACTAGTTTCTAATACCCCATTCGATAAAATATGTTCTGGTGTTTATTACTCTTTATTTTACAGGGTCGTGGCTTTATGATTTAATGAATAAATTCTCTGGCAACCCCGGGTAGTGACGCTGAGCTTGTTTACTGTGATAAACGAACAATGTTTTGCTGATAAAATAGGACCTGGTCACCACTGAAAAGAGTGGAAGTCCTCTAAAATGTGCGACATGGGTAAAAATGATTGGCTGGACTTGACTTTAAATCTACATTGCAGTCACGATCAGCCATTGTGCACAGATATGTGACCTTAAACACCAATAAATAACCTTAATCAATAAATAACAAATGAATTCAAAGGGCAAATCGAGTAATACTCAGTATGGTTTCATGTCAATTAGCCAAGGCCAGTAATTTTGGCAAACAAAAATGACAAACAATATGATTGCTATTGCAAACAAAAGGTTTGATGCTTGTAATTGATCAACGTTAGTGAAAACATAAATCTCGTGTTTGTCGTTCTTGGCAATTAGAGGGAGAGGATCCGTTAAAAAACAAATCACTTTCAAAATCAGAACCAATTGAACATTCGGGTTCAGAGCGGTTGATTTTCATCTCGCCTTCCGCCCCTTCTTTCTGCCTTCCGTCCTCTGTGGTGCAGGGGAATGGATTGGCGAGAGTGGGGAAGGTGTGTAGTCGGTGAGATGGTTGTCTCCTGTTTCTCTGTCTCGGGTTGTCTCTCCCATTCGCCCGGAGTCAGGCTGATGGTGGTTTTCTCTTGACGAACGAAATGGTTTCACGCGCCGAAGGCGCGCAGGGACGGTTTGGGGAACGAGCCCCTTTCGACCCTCTTTAACTGTATAAGTTTTTGGCTTGTCTGGATGTGGTAAAGGAGGGAAGGAGTTAAGGTAGTCAGCGGCGTCTGTGTCTCCTGTGGTTTTTCTTGGGAGGAGGAGGATGCGTCGGTGAGATTGTTGTAGGTGGTGTTGTCGGATCAGGGGAAAGAGTAGGCTCTTCTTTGGCGGTGTACGGCCTGATCCTTGCTGCTGTTTCTTGAGAACTATTGAGATGTCCGAGAGCCTTTTTGAGTACTGTCCTGGTTATTTGGGATGAGGTACCTGCTTCTAGTTGGAGGTTGTACGTCTTCTGGAGTGTGGCACGGAAAGAGTCGTTCAGGGTCTCCTCCCCGAGGAATGCCTCCACGGAACCGGGATGCTCTCCTCCTGGTCAGACTCCTGGTCCGAAGAAGCCGGAGAAGCAAGAGCTGGAGGGGTGAAAGGTGCGTCGTCTGGGACAATTGCCTGTACCATAGACAGATCTGATTCCTCCATCTCCTCTTCAGATGAAGAGTCAGATGGGTTGGAGATCGATCTGTCACCTGACGACCCATAGTCCTCCGAACCCTCCACCTGGGAGGGGGTGCGAGCTGGACAAGGGTTTGTCAGGGGTGACAGGTGTTGACCGTATGACGCCCTCACTTGCCTCCTTCTCCTTCTTCTTCTCCAGAAACTCCGTCATTCGGCGGGCATCTCGTCGTCTGGCGGAGGGTCCCTTTTTCTTCCTCTTCTTCTTGGTGGTGGCTGTACTGCTCCGGTGGTCTTCATCCAGCTGGTCCGAGCCGCAAGGAGGGTGACCAGTGTGAGAGGAAATCCCCCCCCCCCCCCCCCGCGAAAGTGCTACACCTCTACAAGGACGTCGCTTCTGTATTAGTATCAAAATCCACTGTCAAGTGAATTGTACCCTTGCGCACGTGGATACTCCAGGTGGTAGCAAGGGCGGCCTTCACTTTGATCAGTGTTTCTTGTATGACTAATGGTAGCTCCATTGTTCTCTAGATGTTTACACCTCCGAATCCAAGGTGCGAATGAAACCAAATGTGAACGAACGTAAACGGTTTTCTCTTGTTCTTCTGTAGGCCCTTTTCACGTTTTCCAGGTTGTGGACCAGTACAGGGCGGGAGCTGCGGAAGGTACTCCACTACTCATGGTGAATTGAACGCAGCCACCATCAACATGGACAGTCCAGTTGAATGGTATGCTGACGTTCAGCACCATTAAGGTGTCTCTGATCGGTGGTGTTAAGTAATCCATAATTATGTGCTAATTAGGATCACTCGCTGATGTGTTTGATCGCTAGGACAGCCAAGAGACCAGTGTGCCAAATCGACTACTCAAGAAGTCGGTCGTCCCTTTTTAAGTCTTCGGCTAATCTTTATCAGAAGAGTACAAAGCACCCGATCAGAAAAAAACTCCTTTCGACTCGTTATGGCAGTGGCATGAGGCATAAACTAGCGAAAATGGGTTTACCCACCACAATTCTGAGGGGGGGTACTTGAAGCATGCACTCTACAGGGATCGATGCCAAGTCCGCTTCTTGTCTTTTTTCAACATATGTGAATGACAAAGAAAAAGTAGAAAAAAACTATGTTGAACTGTCACAGTTCTCAGAAGACAAAGGCATGTGGACGGCCAGTAAGTTCCGAAACATAATTAAAAATCGCCTACAGGATATCATTCGCAATCTTGAAAGCTAGTATGCCCTGTGGCGCATCAAGCTCAAAACGCGAAGAGTTAATTCTTTAAAAAGCAAAGTAAAAAAACAGTCCCCAGTATTGATCTCCAGTTATACGATCACAAATTAGAAGCAAACGAGGCCAAATTTCTGGGATTTATACTGGATACCAACCTCAGTCTAAACTGTCACGTGAACACCTTCCGAAACATAATTAAAAATCGCCTACAGGATACCATTCGCAATCTTGAGAGCTAGTATGCCCTGTGGCGCATCAAGCTCAAAACGCGAAGAGTTAATTCTTTAAAAAGCAAAGTAAAAAAACAGTCCCCAGTATTGATCTCCAGTTATACGATCACAAATTAGAAGCAAACGAGGCCAAATTTCTGGGATTTATACTGGATACCAACCTCAGTCTAAACTGTCACGTGAACACCTTTATGGTTAGAGCTGCAAACGTATCAATTTTCTGAAGATGATCAGAGGTAAAAATTGGGGAGCAAACAAAGACATGCTTCTCAATCTTTACAAATCATTTCTACTCCCGGTACTAGAATATGGTGCCATAATAACAAATGACCTGAGCAAAACCAACATTCAGAAGCTTCAGAGGGGTCAAAATATTGCCCTATACATTGGCACTATGCAAGCCCACGTAGACACCGGTAAAGGAACTTCATGAGTTAGCAAAACTTTTTTCAAGAACGCAGCACACAAAGCAATCCCCAAAAGGGGACAAGTGAGCTCCATTTGACACAAAAAATTTCCCGGAAAGGGGGGGGGGGGGCTCTCTTCCTTGTATGACGCTACCCCAGGCACTCAAGGCATATGCCTTTTTTCTCAAAGTTTAACTCTTTTTTTTCTTTTTGAAGATCCTGGCCACACATGTTCCAAACACTATCAGACAGGTAACCCTCCAAATAAGTGTATCTCCAAAAATCATGTTACATTGTAAAACATTCTTTTTAGACTTTTAGTTCTGGACCTTTCATGCTTCTTACTATAACAGTTAATTTATCGATTAATGGGTGAATAGAAAAGTCCTGCCATAATCAACATTTTGAGTTCCATAAGCCTTCAAAACAGCTCCGATAAAAGTGTCAAACATCAGATTGGGGGCTTTATACAGAATATTCATTAGGTTGTTGCTTGATAAGTAATAGGAACAAAATCTTCACCAGAAAATTCTATTAGCAGGCACTTTGCAACAAATTGTAACAAATCAACTAGTTATAAACAAAATTTTCTAACTCAAAAGAGTGAAAAAGTACCACAACTCTGAAAAAAATGTGGGAAGAAACACATGCTGCAGCAGCTACACAGGCATTGTTTCCCCATGATGCTCGATCACAACACCAAATATCCTTCAAATTGGAGTAGCAATGGTTGAGATACAAGGGAGAATGTTGGTACATGTAATGATGAATGGGTAAGACTAAGATTAAGAGGACCGGGGTCACCACTGCACGGCCCTAGATACACCTTTGATTTTCCAACTTCCAGGTCTGGGGCATAATAATCGCAACACACCCACCTTATCAATTCATAATTTCAGTAAAATAAAAGAAATTATCAATTTTAATTAATAGATGATCGGAAATATTTGGCTTCCTTCGCCTTCACGTACTATTTAATTACCACAAACAATATCAGTTTGATGCCGACAAACGAAACTGAACGCATGTGGTCTGGTTAAAAAGTAACTCGGCATGGATAATGAAGAAATTGCGAATATTTCGTGTATTTCATTTGTTTAATGAACACGCTAAACACGCTCAATATAGTTCTGGGTCACTTGGAATATACTTCGTGAAAAAGTGATTTCCGAAGCATTCTGCTTACTTTGTTATGAATATTGCCTTATTTTATGTGTATTGTCCCGATTTTATACACTCGGTTATTTTTTTACAAGTGGTTCATGTTGTCTTTCTAGTGCGCAATAATTCAGATTTTTGTCAACAAAAAAGTTCAGACGGCCTATAAACACGAGGGGGAATTTCGAACCATATTTTGCAGTTATGACATTAACAGCTCAAGTATTTGCTGTCACCTGTTTGCAAGTCCGCTCATACATTGTCTCGAACAAATAAAGGGCGTGATCACGTCCTTGCATTCTTACGATTGCCCAAATTGAGTATTTCTGTAAGAACCACATCGTAATCACATTGTAACGACACCCCGCCTATAACTTGATAGGCGGACACTTTCTGATGTAAACTTACCAAAAATGAGCTTCCACCAAACAGTGTCCCATTAAGCCAATCAAGCCCAGTCGTACAAGTTTGTTGTCGTTGGGGTGTCTTCAGGTTCGCTAAGAATTTCTAAAATATTTTCATAAGGGCATGGAAAAGAACAAAAAAAAAAAGAGAAGAAAAGAAGAAGAAAAGACTCGCGAGAAATTCAGTGATAAAAGGTCACATGACGGGTAAATGGCAAAAAGACATTAAGTTAATTTCATTCTTTTTATTTCCCTTATTTTTTTTTCCTCTTTCAATTATTCAAGTATTATGACAAACAGATTGTACACTCTCCGAACTAAGAGGAGTATCATATTCATTAATTCTATACATATCACTTCTTAATTTATCGCTTTCTCACCCTTAGGGCATATCCAAGAAAAAAAATGAAAAACACTCGGCTACCGCCCTTTCTAAGATAAGGGAGGACACCACAAAAATTAAGCCCCAAGTCACTAAAAGGAAAATTCCCCTGCTACCAAAGTGTCATATATACCCTTTCCTGTGAAAAGACTTAATCTATTTATGACTAGTATCATAGCATATCACAAAAGTATCGACCAAGGGAGTCGTATACCAAACAAAGTAGTTAATAATAACAAGCACTGCTTCACTTACCAAAAACAAACGCCACAAACACCCCGACCAAAGAGGGGCGAGCGACAAAAGGCAGCCGAATTTCTAACGATCCGGCGCACAAAAATATCTACGCCAACCCTTTACACACGCAGCGATTAAATATCCAGACAGACTAAAGTGAGCTGGAAGCCTCTTCAACAAATCGCGCCTTACATACATTCAGGAAGCTTTCTTACAATTATTTGAAGTAAATAATTTATAAAATTTACGACTTCCACCATAAAATTTTGACAATACTATTTACCAGTCATAAACAAAAGGAAAATTCTACCGCGACCACCCTTAAACAAGAAAAGGGACTGCACATCAAAACGATAAACATCCTACTCTCACACCCCATGAATGGGACAAATTCATGCTTTAATTACGTCTTCTGCCCTCCTAAATATTTGTAATATCCACTGAGGGAAGAACTAAGTCAAACATCTAACCAAATGTTTGAACACTGCCGAAGAAAAATGAGGGGGGGGGGGGGGTCCTTTCAACTGTCCATCCGAACTCGCCCCGAAAATGTATGGGCCAAAATTTAATGGCGACCGACCCGTGTCATGCGTTGTACCTCGTCAATCGACTTAGCACAACGCAGGACGAAGGTCAGAAACGAATGTAAAAAAAAAATAAATAACGACCGGCCCGTGGTAGGGTGCAATACGGAGGAATAAAACTATGGTACGTACCCGACGAAATCCAAAATGATTCTGCCCACTTCGAGAGTCCGAAACCACATAAAATAACCACCGTGCATTATTAGTCCGTGCTAACTCACACAAATCAGCACGGACCACTCAATCTGAAACGATTCATCAGTCGACCAGTAAATCGACCCACTTTCTCAAGCAACCTCTTAAGGCGACTGTCAATTAATTTATCGTCGCAAGAGTTCAGAATAACAATCGGCGGTGATAGATAAACATATATCTTTTCTACACTACCCCCACCCCAAGTTTCAACGTCCCTGTTGAAAAAAACAAGGGAGAGAAAAAGAAAAGAAAAAAAAGAACAAGTATATATACATATATACAAGTCTCTTCGCAAAACAAAAAAATAAATAAATATAAAAAAAAAAAATACCATCGACAAAAATAATAAGGGTTAATTTCAGTAATAAATAAACATCATTGGTTCCGACATTAATAATACAAAAAAAAAAAAATATTTCTGATATTCACTATTTTCTTCCTCTTTCCAAATATAACATCAGCTACCTCACAAGAATACCATCAAGGATACAATTTAGAGCTTTAGGCTGGAATGAGTCCTTGACCAGCGCTTTGGGAATGCCAAAACACTGCCTGAAGCCGATTTAGTCATGCAACAGGAGATGTTAATCGTCAACTTTAGACGAATTTCAACACAAAACACGTAAATTTAAATAATCCTATCAAAGACCCCAGTTACAATAACTCATCTCAAGACATGGAAGATAAAGCAATAATCAATTATTCAAAAAAAAAAAAAAAAAAAACCTTTTGAAATTTTATCAGATGAATTAATCATCATTTATTTCGATTACTTAATTATAATATTAAGAAAATCGGACGGTGCCCATAACTTTATTCCCAACAAGGGATATTTATCCATCACCCCAATCAAGGAATGTTTGATTCTATACCAGTTCTGTAACATAATTTGAGAGTCTACTCCCGCAGGACTTTAATGATGTGGTCAATATAGACTGTTTGACCCAGATGGTTCAGATGAACCCCATCTGTATGAAAATGAATCCGGGTCACCCTTGGAGCAGGTTTATATATTACGTTTGGACCAACAAAAGTTTTGTAGAACTGAGTCACAGCCGTCTACGCAGCTCATACATCACGCTGGAAATTCGCGTCCTCATACGAGGAAAAAGTCCCATAATTAGGATTCTACGTGCACCACGCTCCAATAAATCATTACACAGTCTCTGTATCGAGAGTTTATAAGTCTCTAGCTTAAACTGTAAACCGTCGATATCATTCTCACCAATATGTATCAGAACTGTCTCTACATCATCACATATAACTGACTGCATATCTCGCACAGTCCCTCCGGGCACTCCATACATATGAACCGTCTGCAGACGCTGAGGCACCATACATGAAGTCAATCTTCGAACAAACGAATGGCCTAGGATAATTTCCATATTGCTAAAATAAGAAAGATTAAAAACGAAACAGTATCCAAACAAACAGTAAGAGTAATAATCATTCTTACAGAAAATCAATGTCTGAACCAATGGAAAAAAAAAAATTAATAATTTTCTGAAAGTTTCCCGTCAAAAAGTTCCCTTAACCAAGCTGACCTGTTAATTAATTTAAATTCTACCACGGACACATCACTTGCGAAAAATTCTATTATACTAGCCTCGAGGCTTAACTTCCATAACTCTTATATTCTAAGAACATACCCTAGCACATAACTCACACCACCCTCCAAACACACACACACAATGCCCCCCAATTAATAAAAGCCAACCCTTTACCCCTTCAACGATTTAATAAAAAACAACTGGTCAGCGGGTCGCAGAAAAATTTTGACGGGTAAAAAAAAAAAAAATAACTGACAACCACACTTGTATTTGCCACTTCGAATACCAGACCATAAAAAAATTCAATTTCTTAGAACCGTTACAATAATAAAGTAATTTCTCCACAGTAAGAGAAACATAATTTAAAATCATACAACACAAGCTATGGACAGCTCATGTTATCGACAAACAAAAAGCTCATCTATCAAATATACATATATAGATATTAATTTACGGTTCATGAATTTTATCAAAGGCAGCACTATCTCGGAGGCCGGATTATAAGCGCAAAAATACAACGACAAATTTATATAAAAATCTAACGCGCTCATCACAAAATTTACATTATCCGGACCCACGCGAACTGCCCATCAAACCCAAATACAAGTGTGGCGTCGAAAAGAAAAAAAAAAAAAATAAATAATTAATAAAAAACAAATTTGTCAGAATCCAGTTGACGGGGTCGCCGAAGAGTACGACCACGACGACTGATTTGAAATCCGTCGAGTACAGCTTCCTCCTCCTCAGTACCTCCCACCGAGGGCCGGTCTTCAGTTACGGAAAAATCATCAGGAGTAGGACACACGGGGACAACCAATCCAGACCAGCCACCTCTGGCTCACGGGTGTAACACTTCTTTAACCGATTGAAATGTACAACCTGGGGTCTGCCTCCTCCGACGCGAACCACGAGGTAATTTACGTCAGACAGTTTACTTCTAAAAATGTAGGGACCTACCCAAAATTTTGCAAATTTTGAGGTCTGGCCTCTATTTACTCTTGGTACATAGAGCCAGACTTTATCACCGACGGTAAAAGGTTTGCCGAAAACTCGTCTATCATAAATTTTCTTTCTTCTTTTAATCTGGGATTCACACTTTGCCGAAACCAACTGAAAAATTCGGCCCAAGCGCCCTTTTAATTCACTGACATATTGGGAAGGAGCCCAGTCTCTATCAGGAATCTTACCAGCAATTAATTCCGTAGGCAAAGTAATTTCCCTACCAAACATGACACTAAAGGGAGTAAACCCAGTAGTCTCATGTTTGGCACTCCTATAGGCCATCATAGCGAAAGGGAGATAATACTCCCAATCACTATGATTATCTTCTACAAAGCAGGCCAGCATAGCCGCTAAGGTTCGATTAAACCTCTCAACCTGGCCATCACTTTGGGGCATGTATGGAGAAGTACGAGTTTTCTTAATTTCGAAATAACGACATACTTCTCCAAACAATTCAGATTCAAAATTTGCCCCCTGATCTGAATGTATAAATTTCGGCATACCGTAACGGGAAATCCACTCCCTAATCAATACATCGGCTACAGTAGTAGCCCTTCGGTTCGGAATAGCAAAAGCCTCCGTCCATTTAGAAAAATAGTCTGACATGACCAAAATATAAATATTACCTTGAATAGACTCAGGTAACGGTCCTAAGATATCCAAAGCGATACGCTCCATGGGCTCCGAAACTTTATCCGTCACCATAGGAGCTCGACTAGCCTTCCCCGGCGGTTTACGACGTTGACAACTCGGACAAGACTGAACCCAAAGTTCCACATCCCGATACTTACCTATCCAGAAAAACCGTTCCCGAACTTTTGAGTACGTCTTATGGACGCCCAAATGTGCACCTACTAAAGTGTCATTATGTTCCCTACATACCTGACTTCTCAAGTCTTTTGGAACCACCCACAAAAATTTATTGGAGGCCCCTATTTGCATCCATTCTCGAAAGAGAATGCCGTCTTTCACCAAAAATTGTTCCGACTGACTCACATACCTATGGAGCTCTGGAGGTTCCCCTTTTAAGTTTTCTAATTCAGGTTTCTCGCCCTTTTGCTTGAGTTCAAGAAATTGTTTAATAACAGGATCGGCTCGCTGATTTTCTTTCGTCAGTTTAATTATAGACTCAAACTCTATAGTATTAATATCAGACTGATGACGTTAGGTAATTCTGCTTAGCGCATCCGCATTCTTATGTTGTTCACCAGACGATGAATCGTCGTGAAATCGAACCCACTAAGATATTCCAGCCAACGCGCCACTTGCCCAACCGGATCTTTAAAATTAAATAACCACTGCAAAGACACATGGTCAGTCCGCAGTGTAAAATGTTTACCAATAAGAAAGTGCCTAAAATGTTTGACACTTTTGATAACGGCCAGCAACTCCTTTCTCGTGACACTGTAATTTCTCTCTTGCTGGGAATGAGTTTTACCAAAATAAGCTATTACTCGCTCCTTTCCCTGTATAACCTGTGATAAAACCGCACCAGAAGCCACATCACTGGCATCTGTATCAAGTACAAACTCATATTCAAAATCTGGATAAGCCAATATTGGACTTTGACACAATTTATCTTTTAACACATCAAAGGCTTCCTGCTGGGCCTCGCCCCAAACAAATTTTTCGTTCTTACGAGTTAATTTAGTCAAAGGACTAGCCAAAGCAGAAAAGTGTGGCACATATTTTCTATATTACGCCAAAAGCCCAACGAAACTACGAACGTCTTTCAAACAAGTCGGAACAGGCCAATCTTTTACACGCGCGATTTTCTCGGGGTCGGCCGACACACCCGACGCGGAAACTTTATGTCCCAGGAACGAAACCTGGCGTCTACACAACGCGCACTTAGATGGTTTCAATTTCAACCCTGCAGACCTTATTCTACTAAAAACTTCTTGTAAACGATCAATGTGTTCTGAAAAAGAATGCGCATATATGATGACGTCATCCAGGTATATAAGACAAGTTTTCCAATGTAATCCTCTTAACACAAGCTCCATGAGCCTCTCAAAAGAACCAGGCGCCCCACAAAGCCCAAATGGGAGGACCCGAAATTGATAAAGCCCAACACCAGTAGTAAAGGCCGTTTTTTCCTGGGCATCAGGAGTCAGCTCCATTTGCCAATATCCAGAAGCCAGATCTAAGGTGGAAAACCACTGTGCCCCCGCCATACCCTCTAAACTCTCATCTATACGGGGAAGGGGATAGGCATCTTTTTTAGTAATAGAATTTAATTTACGGTAATCCACACAGAAACGAAAACTATTATCTTTCTTTTTTTTACCAAAACTATGGGAGCCGCCCACGGACTTGAGGAGGGCTGAATTACCCCCTGTTTGAGCATGACATCAATTTGTTGTTCCACCTCGCACCTTTTATGAAAAGGGAGCCTATACGCTCGCTGTTTAATGGAAGGATGGTCACCTGTATAAATATCATGTTGAATAAGATCAGTACGACCCAAGTCACTTTCGAACTGTTTTAATACGTCGCGGTTCTTTTCCAAAAACTCATTGACCAGTTCCAACTGTGTATCATTCAAAGCCTTTTTATCAAATGTTTGTGCCAAAGAAAATTTCCCATCATCTGAGGGGGTTATCTCATTGGGTTGTTCATCCAAAATTTCGACACTTTCAAGAACAGCCACAGACTCACCACCCTTTAACTTCTGTGGAGTCTGTGAAACATTAATCAATCTAACAGGAACTTCCGGTTGCCTATCATTAATAATACATCGACCCAAAATTAAACCATGATGGTTTTCCATAAAACCTGGGTCGGGTTCACATAAACTCTGACCAATTGGTAGACCACCAACCCGTCCCTTCACGACAATTTCCGAAAAGGGGGGTACCGTCAAACCCTCAATCAACAATACATGTATTTTATTATTTTCACTCAAAAATTCAAGGGAGAATTTATTCCCTAAAATCGAAATAGATTTGTCTGGCAAGGAAATCACTGAATTAGTAATATTTAAGAAATTAATCCCTAAAATTCCATCAAACTCAAAATCAATCACAAAAAAAGTTTGTAAACATTCATACTTACCAACAGCCACTGGTAATTCTATAATACCCTCTATATCAAGGGGATGTCCACTAGCCCCCAGAACACTACGAGGAGCCTCTCTAACCTGAGACTGGTTAACCCCCAAAGTATCATATAACATTCTAGTACCAATTAAGCTTACGGCCGAACCAGTGTCCAGTAAGAACTTAATTGGTTTCTTAAAAACTTTAAGAGTCAAATAGCTATGACCAACACTCTCTGGTGGGGGGGTCTTTTCTTTGTTAGACTGAGGTTCGACCCCCACCCCAGTCTTTACCCGTTTAAATTTCGATTATTACCTCTTCCTCGGTTCCTACCTAGACCTCCTCTAGACCCATAACCACCTCGGCCCTGATGACCTCTATAAAAATCACCACCAACCTGACCTTGACCTTTAAAAATTTCCTCCCGCAATTTATTTTGTTCGATTTGTAACTCTCTCAATTGTTCTTGTAAATTTTCAATAGCCTGGGTTATCACGCCCATTCCACTCGAAACCTCTGACTCCCCCACTACGCCAACCGAAGTGGGCACTTCTACCTTCTTATATGATTCTTCCTCTAAGGCAGCTCGGACCGCCTTATCCAAACTCTCAGGCTTACTTATCAAAACCTGCATTCTGAACTCATTATCCGTTATAGCGGAAATAAAACTATCCTTAGCCAAATCATCCTTAACATCTAAGGGAACCCCAGGGTATGCCTTTCTTACCAAACGTCTAATACTTCCTGCCAACTCAGGTAATGTCTCACGCTGCGATCGACGTCTGGACCTTAATTGGGCCCTATATATTACAGTCCCCTTAAAAGGATCAAACCGTTCACGCAAACTTTGCATAACTCTTTGAGAATTAAATTTAACTCCTGGGTCTAAATCCTCATAAAATTGTAAGGCGGCACCCCTCAAAGATACCACTAAAAACTGACGAGCCCATTCTTCAGTCTACTGGTTAATCCCAACACACTTTTCAAAGTTGGACAACCAATTAGTTATCTTCCGTTAAAGGTATCCGGCGTAACAATCGGTTTACGCTGATATGCCTGATCATTACAATTATCAACCGGCTGCAAAACTCTAGTATCACGCTGAGATCGGGGCAAACTGAGATCTCTCTGACTCTCCCGAAACATCTTTCCATCTTGGGCCACCCTGGACACTCCAGAAGGACCAACCGCACCCCCAGCAGAAGCCAGACGTGAAGTCGAACCCGCTGAATCCGCCCCAGGTGTATCAATCTTTCCAGCATAAGCTCCAGACTGATCCCATAACTCAGCAATAGAACTTTGTAATTGCTCGTTAATTTTCTGATATTTTAATATAACTTCGTCAACCTTACTATGCTTGCCAGGAGTAAGGTCAGGAGTTGGAGGAACATTTTGAAACTGTTTAGACCTAGCACCCCTTCCTGTCAAATCAGCGGTCAGGGCCTCTGATGTAAACATATAATCTCCCAACTCTTTATTAATTCCACTAGCCATTTTCAATATATGTATACCAAATATACCAATTCTCAACTTAATAAAAAATCTTATCCAAAAAAAAAAAAAAAATCAATCTTAGGCTAATAGATTCTATATCAATTCCCAAAATGAATAAAAATAATTCATCCTGTCGGCGACGCCAAAAACTGTAACGACACCCCGCCTAGAACTTGATAGGCGGACACTTTCTGATGTAAACTTACCAAACAGATTGTACACTCTCCTAACTAAGAGGAGTATCATATTCATTAATTCTATACATATCACTTCTTAATTTATCGCTTTCTCACCCTTTGGGCATATCCAAGAAAAAAAATGAAAAACACTCGTCTACTGCCCTTTCTAAGATAAGGGACGACACCACAAAAATTAAGCCCCAGGTCACTAAAAGGAAAATTCCCCTGCTACCAAAGTGTCATATATACCCTTTCCTGTGAAAAGACTTAATCTATTTATGACTAGCATCATAGCATATCACAAAAGTATCTACCAAGGGAGTCGTATACCAAACAAAGTAGTTAATAATAACAAGCACTGCTTCACTTACCAAAAACAAACGCCACAAACACCCCGACCAAAGAGGGGCGAGCGACAAAAGGCAGCCGAATTTCTAAAGATCCGGCGCACAAAAATATCTACGCCAACCCTTTACACACGCAGCGATTAAATATCCAGACAGACTAAAGTGAGCTGGAAGCCTCTTAAACAAATCGCGCCTTACATACATTCAGGAAGTTTTCTTACAATTATTTGAAGTAAATAATTTATAAAATTTACGACTTCCACCATAAAATTTTGACAATACTATTTACCAGTCATAAACAGAAGGAAAATTCTACCGCGACCACCCTTAAACAAGAAAAGGGAGTGCACATCAAAACGATAAACATCCTACTCTCACACCCCATGAATGGGAGAAATTCATGCTTTAATTACGTCTTCTGCCCTCCTAAATATTTGTAATATCCACTGAGGGAAGAACTAAGTCAAACATCTAACCAAATGTTTGAACACTGCCGAAGAAAAATGAGGGGGGGGGGGGGGTCCTTTCAACCGTCCATCCGAACTCGCCCCGAAAATGTATGGGCCAAAATTTAATGGCGACCGACCCGCGTCATGCGTTGTACCTCGTCAATCGACTAAGCACAACGCAGGACGAAGGTCAGAAACGAATGTAAAAAAAAAAAATAAATAACGACCGGCCCGTGGTAGGGTGCAATACGGAGGAATAAAACTATGGTACGTACCCGACGAAATCCAAAATGATTCTGCCCACTTCGAGAGTCCGAAACCACATAAAATAACAACCGTGCATTATTAGTCCGTGCTAACTCACACAAATCAGCACGGACCACTCAATCTGAAACGATTCATCAGTCGACCAGTAAATCGACCCACTTTCTTAAGCAAACTCTTAAGGCGACTGTTACGACCCGTAATGTAATAAATGCCCATAATGAAATACCTACCCATAATGTAATACAAAAACAACCCATAATGTAATACGAACCCATAATGTAATAAAAAACGACCCATAATGTAATAACGTGTAATAAATGTTAGGTACCCATAATGTAATAAAAATTTAAAAAAATTAGATACAAATTACACTTTTCCAGGCCCGTAATGTAATAAAATTCTAAGCTTGATTTTTGTTTTTTCTCTTTACTCCAGCAGTGCGTTCGGCTACTTATGACACATCCTGCGCCTTCATCAATGCTGCCAATGGCCCCTATGCCGTACACAGCCAACATGTGTGGGTGTGTTGGGATTACGATAGAGAGTATTCCGGAACCTGGGGCGGGTATACTCTGCTATGAGTGACAGGCATTATCCCTCTTCCATTTGTACCACCCACGCAAACGACTTCCTCGATAGCCTCTACTGCCCTGCCACAATCATATAGGTCTACCTTACAAGACATTCAATAATTTTGATTCCAGGATGGTCATTTATAACTGCAATCATCATATTCGACCGGCTGTTCACTTGCATAAAAGCAATGCGGGTAGCAGGTTCCTATACTGTTAATAAGTGCAAGCAATTCTGGCCAAAGTTGCTGAGGCAGAGGGTGTAGTGGGGTGCAGTGGGGTTTGGGTGCACAATAACCGGATAGTGTGGGGGGGGGGGGGGCGTATAGTGTGGGATACAAGGAAAAGATAGAACAGAAGCAAGACGTTGAGTCAACCGGCGCAGAGGAATATCGGGAGGCGATATGGTGAGTGTACTGGTATTGGAATGGGGGATATCCTATAGCTCGATGGGATTTGGATTAGGCTACTTTGCTCCAAATTAAGCGTACAATCTATCCTCTGTCTCTTCAATTTTCACTACCTAAACAAATTAGTAATTGCCCTGTACTGTACTAGTATAAGTTCATGTCGCACCCTCCGCACCTTGAAACCAATGAGCCCGAGCCCAGGACCACACTTAATAACGACCACATCATATTCCCGGTCCTGTGATCACATGTGTCAAGTAATATTATCAAATGCTTTCCAGTCAAATAGTTTGCACTTCGCACATGCAAGAAAGACCTTACATTTTCAATAAAAATTGTATCAGTTTCAATAGTGACAGCCCTGAGTGAAATGGTTTCAACTCCTCTCAGTGTTATTTTTCTAAAACCTCAACACACCACAGATTGAACACCCTCAATTGATATGAACCGAAGCAAGTTAAACGCCTTGTAGACTGCTATCATCCACGCAGGCCACCTTTGCGAGAAGATTGGTTAAGAGTATGTCATGTTCACCTGTGGCTGTGACCAGCAACTGAGTCGAGTTAATGTGCACATCACTTGGTTGTACAAAGCAGCCTCTTTGTATTGAGCTCAGGGGATTGCATTCTCAAATAAATTTCACCAGTGGTGTGGCATCACTCATAGTATGCACAGGACGAATGCAGATCTATAATAGAGAGTAGTTGTGGTGGTTCTTGAGATTATGTTGATTGGAAAAGCATTCCACAGCATTTTCTGAGCTGTGGGGACTACCACTTAAACCACCTACATTTCCTGACAGTTCCTGGCGGAACCGCATACTCTATCACATCGACTATTCGCGTGTTCATCCCCGCTATTGTGCCATCTGTGAGGTGTGACCTTGACCATCAATCCGGTGACCTTGAACCTGTGTATGGGCCGATTTTTAGTGTGTTGTTCGAGCGCCCAACAATTTTGTCACACCCGATGCCCGTCATGTGTGACCTTGATTGATATTCACACCGTTGACCTTGAACCTATATCTCGGCTCATGTTGGGCCGATTTACGTGAAACTTGGTATGTGGGGGTAGTTCGGGTCTCTCTCTCTCTCTCTCTCTCTCTCTCTATATATATATATATATATATATATATATATACACTTCATCAAATATTTTATATAACTTCGTCAAATTGCCGTCATGCTCGGAAGTTTACTTCCTTCTAAGCGGCTTTCATTTTTGACTAATACTTATTCCGTTACGTTAAGTGCCGTACCAATGTGTATCGCGTCATGGGAACGTAAAATTTAGCGTCACGCTGATCCTAATTGTTGAATGGGAATTATAAAATTGATCGTGATACGCGTACGTCTTACAGATCTATTTATTATTTGGCAAGTGGCTGCCTAGCTCCTAATCACGAACCCGTCTATAAAATCGCCGATGCATGTCTTCCTTGGGTGGCAACAAGTAAAGATATGTTCCGCATTACACGTTGTTCACCTTCTTTAATTGTAAATTATGGACAAACAAGACCGTATCATATCTTCCTAAGGTGGTAACGAGTGGAGATATATTCCGCGTTATCTCGCGCATTTTTTTGTTCTCAGCCTTAGAATTAGAAACATTCAATCATTTATCTCAACCTCGCCCTGGTAACAGAGGCAGAAGCGAGTTCGCATGCAGTATTCACACATTCAGCCATTCCTTGACCCGAATTGTTTACACGCGTTGTTCTCCATATTCAAGTGTATTGCTTATAAAACCACTGTATCATATCTCCGTTGGGTGGTAAAGATATGTTCCCCGTTTCATGTTGTTCCCCGTATCCGAGTCTATTACGCGCAAAATAACCGTATCATATCTTCCTTGGGTGGCAACAAGTAAAGATATGTTCCGCGTTATTACGTAAAAAGCAAATATGAATTAGACACTATTTCTAAAACCTCGCCCTGGTAACAGAGGCAGAGGCAAGTAAGTTCGTATACCGTATTCACACATCCAACCACTCCGCGCGCCTCCATATCTCCGCCCCAGTACCCAAACCGCGTCAATCAGACATCAATACCGCTGATGGAAAATATAATTTTTTATACCCTCCTTGCGTAGTAATACCACCCCCCACCCCGCCCGATCCTTCCAGGGTGTGTAAATGTCTTGTCCCAACCCACTATTGCAGCATATATATGCCCTCCACCACTGAGCTAAGTGCAGTCCCTCCTATAATGTCTACACTGACAATCGTAGGCTAGGGTTCCATACCCCCCCCCCCCCCCCCACACACACACACACACACACACCACATACACATGATGTACGCACTGACATGTACCAAATGATCATAATCTCGCAACATATACACGCTATGTCCAACACCAATGCGTGCGTGTTTAGGTGTAATTGCTCTGTACACTAATTTTTGCCCCCCCCCCCCCCCCCCCCCCCCCCCCCCCCCCCCGTTCAGCAAGTTTGAGAATATTTGGAATTATTCTTGTCTATTGAGCCCATTGGGTTCTAGTGTTTGAAGTTTGTTAATCCAAAATGCTTCACGACCCCTCCTGTAAGCTGTATTTTGTTTATTAATTTGTTCAATCCCAATAATCTTAAAATCGTTTATACTATGGTTTTTGGTCAGAAAATGATGTGGTATCGGTTCATCCATAACCTCAAGTTTTATTCTACTCAGGTGGTTTTGCATTCTCTCATACAATTTTGTCCCCGTCTCTCCCGTCTCTCCCACGTACACGACTTCATTGCACTTGTCGCAGAAAATCCCATATATCACATTCCTGGACATGCAGGTGATTTTTTTGCCTATGTGGTAGGCCGTCCCGTTCTTGTCTGCGAATTGTTTTGTTTGGAGCATAAACCCACAGATTGCACATTTTCTCTCGCATCTATCAGATCCCGTCCCTTGATTGTTGAACATTTTATTATGCTTGCTGTGGACTCCCAAATTTTTCAGTCTTTTGTACGAAATCAGGGGAGGTTTTTCGAATGCCAACTTCATGCGTTTTGAGCGGTGTAAAATGGGCATCCGTTCCCGCGTTATTTTCCCGATGTCGGGGAGGCGCCGCGAGTATGTGACCACAAACGGGACTCTTTCGCCGGTTGAATTGTTGGATCGTTTTTCAAGTAACTGTTTGCGCTCGATTTGATCGACCTTTTCTTGTTGTTCGCTTACAAACTTTTCGTCGTAACCTCTGGCATGCAGGTGCTGTTTTATATTATTTTTGTGGCATTCATATTCAGCATTTAATAGCTTCAAGAGTAAAAAGAATATGTTCCGATAATGCTGAATATGAATGCCACAAAAATAATATAAAACAGCACCTGCATGCCAGAGGTTATGACGAAAAGTTTGTAAGCGAACAACTAGAAAAGGTCGATCAAATCGAGCGCAAACAGTTACTTGAAAAACGATCCAACAATTCAACCGGCGAAAGAGTCCCGTTTGTGGTCACATACTCGCGGCGCCTCCCCGACATCGGGAAAATAACGCGGGAACGGATGCCCATTTTACACCGCTCAAAACGCATGAAGTTGGCATTCGAAAAACCTCCCCTGATTTCGTACAAAAGACTGAAAAATTTGGGAGATATCATAGTCCACAGCAAGCATAATAAAATGTTCAACAATCAAGGGACGGGATCTGATAGATGCGAGAGAAAATGTGCAATCTGTGGGTTTATGCTCCAAACAAAACAATTCGCAGACAAGAACGGGACGGCCTACCACATAGGCAAAAAAAATCACCTGCATGTCCAGGAATGTGATATATGGGATTTTCTGCGACAAGTGCAATGAAGTCGTGTACGTGGGAGAGACGGGGACAAAATTGTATGAGAGAATGCAAAACCACCTGAGTAGAATAAAACTTGAGGTTATGGATGAACCGATACCACATCATTTTCTGACCAAAAACCATAGTATAAACGATTTTAAGATTATTGGGATTGAACAAATTAATAAACAAAATACAGCTTACAGGAGGGGTCGTGAAGCATTTTGGATTAACAAACTTCAAACACTAGAACCCAATGGGCTCAATAGACAAGAATAATTCCAAATATTCTCAAACTTGCTGAACGGGGGGGGGGGGGGGGGGGGGGGGGGGGGGGGGGGGGGGGGGCAAAAATTAGTGTACAGAGCAATTACACCTAAACACGCACGCATTGGTGTTGGACATAGCGTGTATATGTTGCGAGATTATGATCATTTGGTACATGTCAGTGCGTACATCATGTGTATGTGGTGTGTGTGTGTGTGTGTGGGGGGGGGGGGGGGGGTATGGAACCCTAGCCTACGATTGTCAGTGTAGACATTATAGGAGGGGACTGCACTTAGCTCAGTGGTGGAGGGCATATATATGCTGCAATAGTGGGTTGGGACAAGACATTTACACACCCTGGAAGGATCGGGCGGGGGTGGGGGGTGGTATTACCACGCAAGGAGGGTATAAAAAAATTATATTTTCCATCAGCGGTATTGATGTCTGATTGACGCGGTTTGGGTACTGGGGCGGAGATATGGAGGCGCGCGGAGTGGTTGGATGTGTGAATACGGTATACGAACTTACTTGCCTCTGCCTCTGTTACCAGGGCGAGGTTTTAGAAATAGTGTCTAATTCATATTTGCTTTTTACGTAATAACGCGGAACATATCTTACTTGTTGCCACCCAAGGAAGATATGATACGGTTATTTTGCGCGTAATAGACTCGGAATACGGGGAACAACATGAAACGGGGAACATATCTTTACCACCCAACGGAGATATGATACAGTGGTTTTATAAGCAATACACTTGAATATGGAGAACAACGCGTGTAAACAATTCGGGTCAAGGAATGGCTGAATGTGTGAATACTGCATGCGAACTCGCTTCTGCCTCTGTTACCAGGGCGAGGTTGAGATAAATGATTGAATGTTTCTAATTCTAAGGCTGAGAACAAAAAAATGCGCGAGATAACGCGGAATATATCTCCACTCGTTACCACCTTAGGAAGATATGATACGGTCTTGTTTGTCCATAATTTACAATTAAAGAAGGTGAACAACGTGTAATGCGGAACATATCTTTACTTGTTGCCACCCAAGGAAGACATGCATCGGCGATTTTATAGACGGGTTCGTGATTAGGAGCTAGGCAGCCACTTGCCAAATAATAAATAGATCTGTAAGACGTACGCGTATCACGATCAATTTTATAATTCCCATTCAACAATTAGGATCAGCGTGACGCTAAATTTTACGTTCCATGACGCGATACACATTGGTACGGCACTTAACGTAACGGAATAAGTATTAGTCAAAAATGAAAGCCGCTTAGAAGGAAGTAAACTTCCGAGCATGACGGCAATTTGACGAAGTTATATATATATATATATATATATATATATATATATATATATATATATATATAATATATATATATATATATATATATATATATATATATATATATATTGAGCGTCCTGAACTACTCCCACATACCAAGTTTCACGAAAATCGGCCCAGCATGAACCGAGATACAGGTTCAAGGTCAACGGTTTGAATATCAAGGTCACACATGACGGGCATCGGGTGTGGCGAAATTGTTGGGCGCCCGAACCACACACCAAGTTTCAGGACAATCGCCCAGCAGGAGCCGATACACAGGTTCAAGGTTTCCGGTTTGATGGTCAAGGTCACACACCCGGTCAAACGGATACGCCCATGTTACTCCTCGTGTCTAGCTATGTATGTTGTTTGAGTGTAACTTAGGAGAAGATGGCACAATAGCGGAGATGATCACGCGAATAGTCGATGTGATAGAGTAGGCGGTTGGCAGGAAGTCCCTGCCAACCGCCAGGAACTGCCATGACTGTAGGTAGTTTAAGTGGAAGGCCGTGTGTGGACTAATAATATTACTTGACACATGTTATCACAGGATCGGGAATATGATGTGGTCGCTATTAAGTGTCATCCTGGGATCGGGCTCATTGGTTTCCAGGTGCGGTGGGGTGTGACATAAACTTATAGTAGTACAGTACAGGGAAATGACTAATTTGTTCAGGTAGTGAAAAACTGGAGAGACAAAGGATAGATCGTACGCTTAATTTGGAGGAAAGTAGCCTAATCCAAATCCCATCGAGCTATAGGAATCCCCTATCCCAATACCAGTACACCTACCATATCGCCTCCCGATATTCCTCTGCGCCGCTTGACTCAACGTCTTGCTTCTGTTCCATCTTTTCCTTGTATCCCACACTACCCCACCCCCCCCCCCGCCACTATCCAGTCTTGGTGCACCCAAATCCCACGGCACCCACTCCACCCTTTGCCCCAGCAACTTTGGCCAGAGTTACTTGCATTTATTAGCAGTAGGAACCTGCTACCCACATTGCTTTTGTGCAAGTGAACAGCCGGTCGAATATGATGATTGCAGTTATAAATGACCATCCTGGCATCAAAATTACTGAATGTCTGGTAAGGTAGACCTATATGGTTGTGACAGGGCAGTAGAGGCTATTGAGGAAGACGTTTGCGCGGGTGGGTACAAATAGAAGAGGGATAATGCTGCCACTCAGAGCAGAGTATACCCGCCCCAGGTCCCGGAATACTCTCCATCATAATCCCAACACACCCACACATGTTGGCTGTGTACGGCATAGGGGCCATTGGCAGCATTGATGAAGGCGTAGGATGTGTCATAAGTAGCCGAACGCACTGCTGGAGTAAAGAGAAAAAACAAAAATCAAACTTGGAATTTTATTACATTACGGGCCTGGAAAAGTATAATTTATATCTAATTTTTTAAAACGTTTATTACATTATGGGTACCTAACATTTATTACACGTTATTACATTTATTACATTATGGGTCGTTTTTTATTACATTATGGGTTCGTATTACATTATGGGTTGTTTTTGTATTACATTATGGGTAGGTATTACATTATGGGCATTTATTACATTACGGGTCGTAACAGGCGACTGTCAATTAATTTATTGTCGCAAGAGTTCAGAATAACAATCGGCGGTATTATATAAACATATATCTTTTCTACAACATGACCGGAATAAACATCATTGAAACATGGCCACATCCGGAACATCCAAAATTTGTGTTTGGTGTTATTATATTCAAACATCAAAACCCACCAGAGTGTGTGTCCAAAAAATGCTTTCTCCGAGTCTGTAGTATGTTATCATTATATTGAGGACAAGGCTTTCGAATTACCGATTATTTTGTGGTTTTACCGGTTCGTTACTTACGCCATTGGCAAATTAATCTTCTTCAAAATCATAAAATTCACTTTTTTTCCTGAACAAAATTATATGTACCTTTTCTATGCACTTTACTCATTACTTTGATACATAATTTGCCTTTCCTTACTTCTCTTATCTGTTTCTGATGCTTTGGGAAAAATGTCAACAAATTGACCAAAGTTAGGTTGGACGACCCCCTTAACGTACACAGGAAACCAAAACTCAGAGCAAAGATTGAAACAAACTTTCCTGGCTGGGACCATTTTTTCTTTTTTTACCTTTATTTTAAAATGTGTTTTGAGGAATTTTGAGTGATTTCATGAAAAAAAAAATCACCCAATTGACGGGCCCCATACAGTTGAGCTTGGGGTGATAGATTCAGGTGTGAATTTTTTTTTATTAAAATCTCTCAAAATCCCCCAAAACACAATCAGGTGCAATATTTTTGCCTTGTTCACCCCATGGGTGGGGTGTGGGGTCCCAGTGGATGAAAATGATTTGATGCAAAAAAAAACAACCCCCAAATTCACCCAGTTGACCATAAAAGATGCCCCGGGCAGGCAGTCGTGAATTGTTATTTACATTAAATTACTCAAAATGCTTTTTAAAGTAAAAAAATATTCACCTTATGGAACCAGTCACATTGAATAACTTGAGATGGACTCTCTGGTGTTGGAAAGGTTTACTTCATTTATTATTTGTTGAGTGCAATATGATGAACATGACTGTCAGTGACGTACTTAAATGTTTCAGGTGTTAAATCTGTCTCATTTTGATTAAGGAGGGTCAGATGGAACAATGTAAACTCATTGTTTAATGAACTTTTGTTTTTGTATGCTTTCACAGAGCTGAATGGGAATGTATTAGTTTCATTGGTATTTATAGTCAATTTGGTCATCTGGTTTATTTATTGGTGTTTAAGGTTATTTTTCTGCAACTATGGCTAATTGTGACCACAATAAAGGGTTAAAGTCAGGTTTAGCCAATCATTTACCCCAATGTTGCCCTCAAGTTCCCCTCCAGGAAAAAAAACATTTTTTTTTACCAACTGCCCTGATTTTTTTGCCCCAACCTGAATTTGTTTTCTTTTCAAGTTTTTTTTTTTTTATGTCCTGTATGTTATTTGCCAATACGGTGAGAAAACCTCTCGTTGACCCGATAAAAAATTCAAATGTTTAACATGGTCAATAATATCAGGCAGGGGGCCTGTTTTCAAAGGCCAATGAATAAACAATGATATGCATTCTTTGAATCCCACTTAAGGCTTTTCATAGCATTTTAAACATATTTTTCTCTCCCTTTTTATTTTTTTTACTTTATTTTTTTTCACAGAAAGGGGCAACTTTGGAAAACTAAGGGGCAATATTCACCAAAGCCACTAAATGTCGGCAATATACAGGGTTTCAGGAATTCAAGACATGAGGTATTCATTCCAGAGCAGCCATAACTCTGTGGACTTCTTTCAAATAATAAGAATTAGGTTTCCAACAACAAAATGGTGTCCAAGATGACTGCCTTTCCCAGGATAAACACCTACTCATTTCAGTGTTGTCCAAAATTATACATATGGAAGAAATATATAGAAATAACTGTTATTTGTGCAAAATTCAGATATCTAAACCTAAAAAGGTAGATAAAATAGCAACTGAACAGAAAGAAGCCGAAACTGTCAAAAAGTTTGCAATTTTCACAAAATTTCTCAACATCCATTCCATATTCACAATACTATAAACGCTAATGGCCTATTACTCTACCATATGCCTAGAGGTCATTCTCTGATAATTTGACTTAAATCTTGGTGATCAGACCCTTGGACGTCCCTCAAATTCATAGTTCGGGTTGGTATATGAAATTTCACAAACAATTATCAAACACTATTTTAATGCCAGAATGTTCGAGTATGAGCAGTGGCACTGATACCCAAAAGATATTAGATGGAAGACAGATGACCGGCATTATGCCCTTTTCCAGCAGAAATTATTGTAAATGTAATCGAAATAGTCGACGAAAGGGGTAATACTTTTTGCCGGTAAAAAGGACCGTATCCGGTAAGTTTTAAAGTACTAACTGTACCTCTGAATGTGTGAAAAGTGATTATTTAAGGAAGCTTACGCAATAACAAATATATAGAGGAAGATTAAGTATTGTTTCTTTTAATGTAGACTATTTTCAAGACTAAATAGATCATTTCGCCATCGACACTGATCGACACGCCATTTTGTGCAAGGAAAACAACGAATTCGCTGAGGTGCACGACGGGGTGAATATTATCATACTTGCTCGACGGAGGAGTAGCTAATTTTAGATGCTTCTGTTCACTACGAGGGGATTTAACAGAATATTTTTTTTTTTTTGGAGAGAAACCATTTATAATTTGAAAATAGTCTACAATAAAACAAACAATACATAATCTTCGTTTTATCTTGCGCACGCTTCATTAAATTGTCACTTCACACTTTCGGAGGCAGCCAACATTTAGTACTTTAACACAGTTTTTATACACTTACCGTCCTTTTTACCGACAAAAAGTTGTGTTCAAGCTTTTTGTTTTTAAACGGGGGCTCATATTTTATTTTCAGTTAGCGTTTCGCCAAACACATGCCGAGGTGATAATAAATATTAAAACCAACCATGCATCAGTGGATACTAGTTCTAGATTCCTGTAAGTCCAACCTCAGTGATACCCACATGAGCCTATTAAGACAAGGGCTCCTTGTGCTCACTCCACCAATCCCTATGTGTGAGCTCACAGTGGTGGGCCCGGAGAGGGGGGGGGGGGTCTTAGGAGCCCCAAATGCAGACCGTAACTTACTGTTTTTAACCCCCACCTTTCCTCGGGAGGCACCAGAATCGATCTCAGAGATTCAGAATTTGAAGAAAAAAAAAAATGTCCGGGAAAGGGCCCACAATCGTGGGAGGGAATACCCCTAATTCCTTAGTTCAAGCCATTGAAATATGCCAGCGTTATGTCGATCTTGCCCCCCCCTCCCCCCCCACCCCCCCCCCCCCACACACACACCATTTAGAAAATATGGGAAATGGATTATATATCTAGCGGGGGCGAAGCCAGGATTCTGTAATGGGGGGGGGGGGGGGGGGATCATGATATTTGGAAGGTCGTTGTGGGGGGTGCCCCCAGGCCTAACTACGGCTAGACCTCCCCAGAAACAACAAATTATCGTAAACAATTCATTAGTTATTAACTCCAATCACCCGCTATACACAGTGTCTATCAATATGTATAGTGGGCGACTGGAATTAACAAGCAATAGATTTGGAATGCTTCCAATTACTTGATGCCCAATCTTGGAGTGCAAGTTCAAGATAGCCCAAAGCGTCAGTGTGTGTCAGAGAAAAGCAGTAGGGATTTTGTTCAGATGCCAGTTTCAATGTAATCGTATGTGTTTACTGGGTTAAAAACAATAAGTGACAGTTTGCATTTGGGAGCCCCGCCCCACCACTGGGAAGAAGATTAAGTTGCTAGACTCTGGGGGAGATCGATCCTGGTGCCTCCTGAAGAAAGGTAGGGGTTAAAAACAGTATGTGACAGTTTGCATTTGGGGTGGGGGGGGGGGGGGGGGGGTAGTAGGAGATGTATGAAACGGGGCCTATTGGATGAACCCCGGGTTGTACCCCGGAAGTGACGTCATGCCACGTGACCTGGTGGCGCTATGTTGTGTTGTCATAGTAACCCACGTGAGAGGCCATCTTGTAACGTCATCTCCATAGTGATACGCGGTGTGAGTGCGTAGCGTGTGTTAGGGTGATACGTGTTTCCGTATTCCATTTTGTATACTGGAGGCCGCCATCTTGATTTCTATGGTAGCACGTGGTTGCTATGTGAGCCAAAGGCTTACAACAAGACAGGCTATGTTCGGAGGGTATGTTCGATTGAAAAGGAGTAAATTCCCGATTCGTAGAATTACCACAAACAACCCGAGAATCCCTCCAAATCACCGAAATTGACTTTATTTCCCCATTTTATCGGGTATAGCACGTAGTGCTATAGTATCAAGGGGATACCGGGGGTGTGTTCGATTGAATAGGAGTAATTTTCTGGCTTAGAATTTCCCAGAATCCTCGTTTAATTACCCAAATAAACCCGACAAGTTTTACTATTTCGAAGTCTTTCAGAATTCTCTGCTTCTATCTATATATGCAATAGTTTTCGTCTATCTGACCAATATTCCTTTGTTCTAGTGTATACTCCAGTAGCGTAGAAGAGCCAATTAGTTGGAACAGATTTGCTTATTATTGCTATATTTAGCTCTTCTGGTCTATTCTTGTTAGTTCTGACCCTATTCCAAGTACTCTTGTTGTTTCATTTATCTAGATCATTTATATAACTAACCAATCAGATTGCTTGATTTCCCATAATCTGTATGCAGAGTTATCTCCCTTGTGTACAACAAACCCCATATCATTCCCAACGCCAATAAGCCAAGAGAGTAATTGCTCCACGAGCAATTGCTCGAACGACTTGAATCTCATCGAGCAAATGAGCCTTAGAGCAATTGCTCCTTCCAGTGACTCGCACATATTGCTCGAACGACTCGAATACCATCGAGCAAATGAGCTAACGAGCAATTGCTCGTTCGAGTGCCTCGCACATACTGCTCGACGACTCGTTTCAGAAAAAAGGGATTCCATAGCTACAGGCGTTTTCGAAAAAGAGATTTGACAAATGGGATTCCAAAAAAGGGATTCCTTGAGTAAGATTCCGTCTTATGTCGAGTGACTCGCACATATTGCTCGAATGACTCGAATCCCATCGAGCAAATGAGCTAACAAGCAATTGCTCGTTCGAGTGACTCTCACATATTGCTCGAACAACTCGAATCCCATCGAGCAAATGAGCTAACGAGCAATTGCTCGTTCGAGTGACTCGCACATACTGCTCGACGACTCATTTCAGAAAAAAGGGATTCCATAGCCCCAGGCGTTTTCAAAAAAGGGATTCAACAAATGGGATTCCAAAAAGGGATTCCATAAGTGGGATTCCATTTTATGTCGAGTGACTCGCACAATCATATTGCTCGAATGATTCAAATCCCATCAAGCAAATGAGCGAACGAGCAATTGCTCGTTCGAGTGACTCCTCGAACGACTCTTGGACTCATTTGAGAAAAAAGGGATTCCATAGCCACAGGCATTTTTGAAAAGGGATTCTGTAAAATGGGATTCCTATCCAATGCCATAAAATTTGGATTTCATGATTTGACATCAACAGTCGAGGGTATGGAAAGGGCTTGATAACAACCAATTATTATTGCAAGAACCTGAACAGAGACAACCAGCCACTTTTAAACAACAAAGGTACAGAACGAAGATCCAACATTACCAAGATCGAAGTGAACATAACATAACAAACTTTGACTTAATCTTAACACCCAATTTTCACAATAAAATTTTCACCTGAATAGACTATAACCCCTAAATATTACATGCAACAACCCACCTAAACAGACGAAACATGAACGAAGATGAACTGGTTGAAAATAACTGAACAGAACTAACTCAACTACAGTTGAACTGTTGAAGTCGCAGTGAACGAAGATCCAACACAACCAAGATCGAAGTGAACAGAACAAAGTGAAGAAAATCGAACTGATCTAATCAAACACAACCAAGATCAAAGTCAACATAACAAAGTGTTCAACTGAATGAACTATAACCCCAAAATATAACCCATGTTTAAAACCTTTGAACTGTTTGATTCTTTATTCACGGTACACATACATGTAAAATGGTTACAAATAAACATATTGCACAAATGTAATGAGAATTATACCGTGGGAAGTGGCATAGCCAGATTGGCTGTCTACCTGCCACCCCCTGGAAGAAGATGGGGTGATTGCAAACAGACTGTGACTGAAAGAATGAACTGAGAGCCAATTATGTGACACATGATGGAGAATGACGATCGAATCATTACTTTTCTGAGATTAGAGTATTAGTGTTTCATTTTCGCCAGCGGAAAGACGGTGATTCAAGGTAGGCAAGAAGCACCCTGCCCATAGGACTCCCTCCACTACTTATCATAACACATGAGGGCGGCAACAAGTCCCATCGTGAAGTTCGTGTCGTTTAGACTGCGACAAGGAGGTTGGTCATGATGTTTGGGCGTGGTGTCTATGTTAGCTGCATCATCATCGTAGGATGACGAATGTTATGATTTATTTGTTTAGACTTTTATTTGCAAGTTCTTAATTGTATCCATATAGTATTTTACATAGCACCACTGTAAGGAGGAAGCGCGACAGGTTGCACAAGACGAGGATTCCAGATTTAGACGCCGACCTCGACTTTGACAATTTACGAAGTTTACGAAGTGCAATCAGGGTAGTAGGGATTGTTGCAGCTGACATAACTGGAATATAAGGAAATGAATGTGGAAGTTAACTTATTCTTAAGCATGCTTCTGTCGCTAATATTTCGAGTTGTGTCGTCCAGAGCATTCCATAGTTTCGGGAAGGAGTATAAAGGCAATTTATCCAGAGTTTGGGTCTGTGTTTTTTCTATGTATAGGAGGCCTGACTGTCTAGTTCTCCTACCAGATGAATTGTCGGTAATTTTAAATATATCATTGAAAGACATCGGTAATATGCCGTTCTGTCATTCAAACACGAACAGTAGTGCATGTAGCCTAAATAAATCATCAATCTTGAGTATTTGGATTTCTTTAAACAGGGGATTTGTATGAGAATTGTACTTTTTGTTATGAATTATTCGTATTGAACGTTTTTGCAGGACAGCTAGTTTTTTGATAGCTCTTGAGTTGCCCCATGCCTGGATTCCGTATACCAAATGGCTATGTATGAGGGCGTAATACAATGTTTTCAGAGCTCCGTGGGGGAGGATATTTTTAACTTTGTTTAGACTATAGTTTGCGCGTGCTATTTTCGAGCATAATCGGGATATGTGAGCCTTGAAGGATAAATGTTCATCAATGCTAATTCCCAAGAATTTAACAGATTTTTCTGTTTCCTTGTTAATGTTTTGGTTATTTATTTTTACCACTTGACAAAGATTATTGTTCCTACCTTTATTTGGATTAAGTATGATGTACGAGGTTTTCTTAGCATTCAGCATTAACTGGTTCACAGAGCACCATTCGAATAGTTTCTGGAGCTCGTCATTGAAATACGGTGTAATGGGATTATTATCGGAGCCCGGGCAGTGTGCAGTGGTGTCATCGGCAAATGATAAAAGATTGAGTGATGTTGATTTACTTATATCATTTATATATAAAAGAAAAAGAATAGGGCCTAAAATCGAGCCCTGTGGTACACCGCAACTCTGTTTGGCTAAGTTCGATTTGTGTTCTCCGTACGTGACATATTGAGACCTGTTAGACAAGTAACTTCTAAACCAATTGTTGGTGACACCTCGGATGCCATATTTTTCCAGTTTACCTAATAGTATTTCGTGATTTATGGTGTCAAAGGCCTTTGACAAATCCAGGAACAGTGCTAAGGTGCTGTTTTTTTTCTTGTTTATTATTTTCTATTGCAATGCTTTTAAGGGGCTGAAGAACTGGATGAATAGTACTATGTCGCTTTCGGAACCCATATTGGTGAGGGTATAAAATATTAAACCTATTGAGGAAACTAGCTAGCCTTACTTCCATGAGTTTTTCCATTACTTTTGAGAATACCGGAAGTATACTGATAGGTCTGTAATTTGTAAAGCTGTGCTCGTCACCCGCTTTAAATATGGGTATCACCTTCGCGATCTTCATCCTGTCTGGTACTTTGCCGTTTAGGAAAGAGTTGTTAATTACATGTGTTAGAGGATCCAATACTTCGGTTATCGTATGCTTAAGAAGACAGGTTGTGATGTCATCGCAGTCTTTAGATAATTTTGGCTTCATTTTATTTACTTCTCGGTTGACTCCTTGGGATTTGCGGGTATTAAATAAAAATTATTGGAGACATTGTTGTCCATGTAATCTGTGTAGGACTTATTAGTTTTCTGAATCTGTTCGGATGTGTTTTTTCCAATGTTGATAAAGAAATTGTTGAATTCTTCTGAGATGGCATGGGGCTCGCTTAACTCGATGTTGTCCTGGATGAAGAACGAGGGTAATCTGGCTTAACGTTTTCCTTTATTGGTGGCTTCGTTTAAAATCTGCCACGTTCTTCGCATATTGTTTTTGTTTTCGTTTAGGATATCTCTATAATAGGTAGCTTTACGTTGTTTTTTTTACCTTGTTGAAGATTCTACAGTAGTTTGTATAGTTTTCTGAGTTCCTTTCGGTGGGAGCTTGGAGGTTTTTCTTGTAGAATTTTTCTTTGTTGTTGGAGGATATTACAAGCCCCCTTGTCATCCATGGCTGTTTTTTAATATTTTTTTTTGTTCTAGCGAACACGTTTGAGAGGGAATGCTCTTTCATAGGCTTCCATATAGATGTTTAGAAAGGTTTCATATGACTCATTGGGACAATTCGACTGCATTACAGGATTAAAATCACTTTGCGAGATAAGTGTTTTGAATTCAACAATTCTTCTTTCAATTCATAACTTCGAGTCGTTCGAGCAATTGCTCATGGAATGATATGGGGTTTGTTGTACACAAGGGAGATAACTCTGCATACAGATTACGGGAAATTAAGCAATCTGATTGGTTAGTTATATAAATGATCTAGATAAAGGAAACAACAAGAGTACTTGGAATAGGGTCAGAACTAACAAGAATAGACCAGAAGAGCTAAATATAGTAATAATAAGCAAAGCTGTTACAACTAATAGGCTCCTCTACGCTACTGGAGTATACTCTAGAACAAAGGAACATGGCCAGATAGACGAAAACTATTACATATGTAGATAGAAGCAGAGAATTCTAAAAGAATTCGAAATAGTAAAACTTTTCGGGTTTATTTGGGTAATTAAACGAGGATTCTGGGACATTCTAAGCCAGAAAATTACTCCTATTCAATCGAACACACCCCGGTACCCCCTTAGTACTATAGCACTACGTGCTATACCGATAAAATGGGGAAATAAAGTCAATTTCGGTGATTTGGAGGGATTGTCGGGTTGTTTGTGGTAATTCTACGAATCGGGAATTTACTCCTGTTCAATCGAACATACCCTCCGAACACACCCCTGTCTTGCTGTAAGCCTTTGGGTCACATAGCAACCACGTGCTACCATAGAAACCAAGATGGCAGCCTCCAGTATACAAAATGGACGACGGAAACACGTATCACCCTAACAACACGCTCTGCGCATGCGCACTCATACCACGTATCACCATGACGTCACAACATGGCCGCTCACGCAGGTTACCATGACAACACAACATGACGCCACTAGGTCACGTGACATGACGTCACTTCCGGGGTCCCCCATCGGGGTCCCCCAAATGAGGACTGAAACGTGCGAGCACTACTACTCTTGCTAGCGGTTTTCATGCTTTTTCCCGCATATTGGACGATTAATTTTTTAATGAATAATACATTCTCATTTTAGTTCATCTAAACTATTTCGGTAAAATGCTTATGCTACAATAAAAATTAAATCACCGGGTTTTAACTTTGAAATGTTCGGGCACTCGGCACAGTATATAATCCATAATCCCGTATCGGAAAAGCTATTGCCGCAGCGAAACGCCGGGATGTTTCGCCAAGACTGTCACATTGTTGTTTCAAAAACACCCGTACACCAAGAACACATTTTATTCACTGAAATACTCGTTCTATTCCATAATTTCATTTAAAAAATACAGATGAAGCGTTATGAGAATGAATGAAGACAAGATCATTTCTACGGAGACAATCCGACCTTTAATTATACGGAGGGGGGGGGGGGGGGTGGGGGGGGGGGAATCCAAATCATATATCAGCGAAAATTTTATTTTAATATGAAAACAAATCGAAAATCTCACGAATTAACAAACGGATTTTTACAATTCCTATATTAAACCGCAGTACAGAGTTCTGGAAATGAAAGCTATTGCATTTGTATCTGAATATTTTATTAAATGTAGGGTTTAGAAATTTTCTGACTGAACAATATAATTGCTAATCAGGGACAGGCTCTGAAAGATTTTTTTCGCCAAACATTAATTGGTTATGTAATCCTTCTCACATGACCCCACTAAAACAGCTTTTCATACCCGGTCGTTTCTACACAAACGACGGGGTAATTAACAAGTGCGGTTTTGTATGCATTGTACACATAATGCAAAGATGAGGGAGTTCTTGTTATCAATGTGCTTGAAATTAATTCGCATTCACAACAAACTTGTTGTCCATCATTTATGCTGTATTTTTGTTTAAATAAATAGTTGATTCCTATTGGGGGACAAATAATGAATTAGTCTACATTCATTTTTATTATGTTTGAAAACGAATCGATATATTAATTGCATAAACACAAAATGTTTTTCATATGCGACTGGATATCAGTAATTCGGTTTCATCAAGAAACGAACCGCCTTTGATGTCTGGATTTTCCTGTCGTCTTTAATTAGCCTCGCAAAGGGGGTTGTGGACCCGTGGAGACAATGTGTTCACCGGGTGTGACGAAAGGGGGTTTTAAATGGAGCGTACACGTAATGATGAGCCACATTATTAGTGAAGATGTGATCTATGAGTGTTGCAGAATGATCTGTTAATCCAGTTGGTTTGGTGATAACAGGTATGAATCCTTCACAAAGCATCAAATCGATAAATAATCTTGTTTTGCTATGGGAAGCTACCTTTAATAGGTCAATTTTGAGGTCGCCCTTAATCAGGGTTGATTTATTTTCTTTGTTAAGCAAATCAGTTAAATAATTGATTTTTGATTGAAACAGATCCAAGTCCGCTTTTGGTGCTGTGTTAGGTCTATATATTGTACCAATTATTCTCGATGAGTTTTTGTACTTTAATTCGACAAACAACGATTCAAAGACATGTGGTATGAATATGGAGAGGTCATGTCGGATACAAAAGTTTATATCCGACTTTATGAAAAGCCCAACACCCCCGACCATCATCATCACCAGGTCTCGTATTGTTTAATAAGGGGTGATACCCTTCCAGAGTATAAGTTAGACTGTCAGGAATTTGAAATATTTCTGTGAGACCTATGACGTCAAATGTGTTCTGTTGGCTGTTCAGTTCGGAGAGTAAATGGTGTAGGGAGTCCCAATGTGCATGGAGACTCTGGCAATTAATATGGAAAGCCAAGAAGGACCCGGGTACATCCTCAAGCTCCGAATGCACTTCACTGGGAAGAAAATACTTACAATCTACAGAGTTGTATATAGACGATAAGTTGTCTTCGGTGTTGTCGTTAAGAAGGTGACTAAAATGATATTCAGGATTGGTCTGGATCTCGTCCAGTGTTATACTACCCGCCATTGTCAGCAATCTGGCCACCATTAACACCGGTGCACATAGAATATTAGTGGTTGTTAAGGATATGAATACATTATATGCTGCAGTGTATTTCATGAATCTAAAGGAAAGACCACACAGGAATGGTGTGATGACGTTGACTTGAAAATACAATGTTGCACAACAGAGAGGGAGCATTATTAGTATTGAGAAGACAGAAACAAGAAGCAGTATAGACAAAAAATATGAGTAAGAGCAAGTTTCTAGCATTCAGGGATGGTGTTGGGAGTATAATTGTTCTATGGTTCTTTATACATGTGTAGACAAATTAGCCATTAGGATTAGTGATGACTGACACTATAGACCAAAGCATTTAACACTGAATTCAGCATACCCCAGGACTGACACTATAGGCCAGAAATTAACATAGGATTCTCCATAGGGTTTTTGGTCTATAGTGTCATATTTTGGCCTATAGTGTCAGTCCTGGAGGCGAGAAAAAGATTTTTAAAATCTTTTTCTCGCCTCCAGGACTGACACTATAGGCCAAAATATGACACTATAGACCAAAAACCCTATGGAGAATCCTATGTTAATTTCTGGCCTATAGTGTCAGTCCTGGGGTATGCTGAATTCAGTGTTAAATGCTTTGGTCTATAGTGTCAGTCATGGGGTAGGTTGTCCCAATTACTATATTCTGCCAAATATGTGTATTTTGCTTATTAATCAATCTTTCCATACTTTAAACCATACAACACTTTACTGTATGGAAGGATTGGTTGATAAGCATACAATCTCTAACCACAGTGAAAAATAGTTAAGTATCTCTTAACTCTTTTTCACTTATGGGATGGAATGGTGAAAAAAAGAGAAGTATCTCTTCTCTTTTTTACTGGTGAGGGTGGGGTAATGGGTCACCACTACGTTGAAACAGAAAATAAGAGTTAGTTTTTTTTTGCTACCACTATTTAATACATCAAGCGAGAGGAACATATGTACACCGAGATCTGAGATTGACTATAAAAAAAGTCTTTTTACATTGAGATATAATACATAGAGCGAGAGGAACATATATACATCGAGATATGAGAATGACTATCTACAGAAACCCTATTTACATCAAGAATTGTTGTGTGATACCGCTTTATTGGAAGGTTTTTTTATGTTTGTTTTCTTGTGAAATTATCGACAGCCAGTTTTTCTTGCAATAAAGCATTATCACGTATTACATATGATACACAACAGTGAGTGACAAAAAATATACAATAGAATTTATCAAAAAAACTCTGTGGGTTGTTTTGACACCTGAATACAGTCATTTTAAATAATGTCTATAGTTTTGCTCAAACCATCGACGGACTTCTCTGTCATTCTCTTGAAAATTTCTTGGGTTGAATTTGATAGTAAGAACTGTCTCTAAATCATATCCTTTAGCAAGATGATCTAAAACAAATATACAGTACATACCACACACCACAGTATGAAGACTCTGTACTCTCATTGTGTTTATAGTCCATGAATCTGTGTTTTTCACTATGAAATTGTATATATCTTTATGTAATGGTGGTAAGCCATAAGAATCAAAGTAGATGGCTGAATGATTGTCTTTGAAATATATCACCACCCAGTGTTCTCCTGGTTCTTTTGATGAATCTGTGTTCACAATATAAGCTTTTCTGTGTTTATGCTTTTGTTTTGGTAATAAGTCTCTTGAACACACTTTTCCATTCAATGATGATAACCTTTGAGAATTATCAAGAACATATTGTAGTTGAGTGGTGTCCATCTCTTCTTATCCCTAAAAAGGGCTGTTGTACTTTTTTTTTAATCAACTTCTTCTTCTTCTTCTTTAACAAGTGGTGTGTAATATCCCCACTCTTTCTCTACTAAATCTGCCCAATTTTGAATGTCTTCTTGTGTGTTAATTTTAAAGTTCACATTCATATATGTAAAACAGCCTTCAATATTCCATTTTTTTGCTTGTTCGAGCAGTTTATATAGTACACTTGATGGGCACACTTTTTCCATACAGTCTTTCAAATACATTTCAATCCATATTCTTATATCCTTTCTTATACAAAAGTCATGTTTTGCTCCAGGTATTCCTTGACATCCATAACACAGTTTATTCACTTCTTCTTTTATCAAAGGTGTCACTTCATTTACAACAATTTCTTTAAATAATCTAAGGAACAGTTTTTCATTTTCTGTCTTCACTCGCCTCATTATTTGTATTCTTTGTCTCATGTCTCTGTGCATCTTGCAATGTTCACATTTACTCATTGTTAATAGTCAAATATCACTTCTCTGAACTTGTTGATTTGTATTTCACTATCAAATTCTGCATAGACAACAACGTTGATCACCTGTGTCAGAGCTTGAGCAAACTGAAGATCTATTCGAAGGTTGCCAGACTTTATAGGATGAGCTAATGGTCCACTGCTTGATTGATCAGGTGTCAAATCAATTCCCCAGAGGGTATATCCTTTTGCATAATCCTGCATTGATATATTAAATGTTTGATTTTGTCCAAAATAGCCCATTGCTTCAAACAATGATAAATATGAATTTAGATAAAGTCCACCTTCGAAATTTGGTTCAAAGGGACGTGATTTAATGGAATGTCCATCCACTGTAATTTCCAACTTGTTCAAATTGAAATGTTGAAAATTAAATGGAGATGTACCAATATCTCCATTTAAATCTTTATTTGAAACTAAACCAAGAATTATTCGTTTTGGCATCTGTTTATGAAACAGATGGTCTTCTATTTTTGATCGAAGACCGTTTCCAATGGTAAAAGTTTTAACTTCAGTACGTCTAATGGGCATTTTATAATTTGTTCAATCTATTTGTGCATTCAGATCATTTGCAAATTTAGGAATTAAATCCAAAGCTGGTATTCTGAATATGGCTTTTTGAATTTCGATTTTTCCATCTACACCACCAATCAGACAAAATTTAGTTGGGGAGCGATGAATTTTAACTCTCATTTCCACACCATTTGGTAAATATTTCTCTTGCACAAACAGATCTAAATGCAATTTTCCTCTTAGTTGTACAGATTTACTGTTTGCAATTAATTTGTGACGTTCAACCAAACCTTTGTTTGCGGAATCTTTAGCAAATGCAGTATGTTGGCCAGGGGTGTCTATATACCACATCTCACTAGCAGCTAGATGTGTTTTTTTCACATCTTTTGAATAGCTCAACAGATTTTCAAAAAATGCTCTATAAGGATACATGTCTGTATTGGTGGTTATCAAATTACCGTTCAGTGTCACATCAACTTTACTGAACATGCTGTGAAAGAAATTATTGATAGGGGTAATATTCGTATCATCTTCCAAATCACCCCCATCTTGCTTTGTAATTTTGAACTGAACCTCAAGTGTAGATGCTGCAAGATCTAGCCACTTGGTTGTTTGTCTGGGGATTAAAAATTCTATTGGTGAAGAATTATTTAAAGATGCAATAGGAAATTGCTCAATCTCACCAATATTTTCTATACCACTCGCTGTTGGTGATACATTATCTGGATCAAATCCACTACAAAAATGCTTGCAAGATCCATGCAACATCATGATTTAATCGAATATATCAAGTGGTCTTGAATTTCGTTTTGAATAAGATTGCCGTTTATGTGTCTTTCCTCTTTGAGAACGAATGACAGAGTGATGTCTTGGTTCTCGTTTCTGTCTTTTTATTCCCAAAGCAGCTTTACCCACTGATGTCATTAGATCTTTTGCATGAGTGAGCATAACTTCTTTGGTTGGTTTACGATTTCTCATCAATTCATTTGCTATTTCTAAACCGTGTTTTAATCCTTCTTTCTTTAAAGTTCGAAATGCATTTTTTGCAATTGGTTTTTATTAATGGTACAGCTGATCTTATTGCTGAGCGAAAAATGGATCCTAATCCATAACCATATTGTTGTGCTACTCCTCGATACACTGGAGGCATTTTTTATAAATTGAGTTGATGTCTCTGTCTAAAATGCAACTTGACAACACTCTTCCCACTTGAAAACTGAATGTTTTTACCAGTATTCCCATTTATATTTATAGTGATATAATCAAAAGAAGATTTTGATACTGGTACATAATGTACATTATCAAATTCTTTATGAGTGTGCAGAGATTCGTCACGTGTTTCAAAGGGTATCACACGTAAAATGGGTGCTTCTATATCACCAAGAAATGTATAATCTGCTATGTCAGAATAAATAAAGAGCTGATTAAAATCCACATTTAAATCCACATTATATTTAAATGCATCTTTTGCTGTGTTAGGAAATATTACTGGAAACATACCATCTTTACACCCCAATTTTTCTGATAAACTTTGTGATAATTGAATACCGACTGTTCCAATACTATTTGATACAATTTTTACACGTGATTGTCGAGATGAATAACCAAGATGAAATGACACACCAAATTCTTTAAAAATATCACCCAGTTTTTCTTGAATTTCTGATTCTATTGCTTCTACAACATGACCACCATTTGCATATGCACCTGATAAAATACTTAATTCAACAGCAGCAACACCCTTACGTACTGTATGTTTGAAAAACGATTTATTAATATTATTAATGCGTGCTGATATTTTTGAATCTGTTACAATGATTTTAAAATTTGTTTCATCATCTGTTATATTTCTTGCCTCAGATGGTAAAATTACTTCAACTAAACCCACTTCCCAATGTTCTTTATTAATATGAATGGGTTTAGATAATTTTGTTTGAAAACAACATTGTGTGTTATTTGGAAACATATCCATAGAACTATCACTCAGTAGTGTTACGTAAAATGAATTCATTTTTCTTCTCGTGAGGTTTCAAATATTTTAAACCTGGACTTGGAAGAATATATCCTAAAGAACTACTCAATAACACTAACCACAATTCTTTGTTTGGGGATTGTAAACTAAGATGAATGATGGCTGTAATTATAATTGCATAAATGACAATTATTTGTGTGAAATAAGTTACTTGATTTTTTGCAACAAGACTTCCACAACAATTAAATTGTGCTTGTTGATTTTGTACTTCAACATTTGCACTTTCGCTACTCAATGTATTTTCATTTAGTGACATATTCTTTTTATACTATATCTGTTTCTGCTACCCAACTATCAAATTTCGTAGGATAACCTTCCCAATGTACTTTAAGTTCCTTGATGAGTTTCTTACCAACACGCCTTGAATGTTTGGCAAGAACTGAATCAATGATATATTTTTTATCATCTTTTATAATTTGAATTTCTTGTGGGTAAAATGTTCCCTGTATATTTTCACCCCCCATATCTTCGAGTTTATAAGTGGGTGGTGTTGTATGTTTTACATGGGTGATTTTAAATAATTCTTTTGTCCAATTTGGTAAATACCCTTTTTCAAATGTATGTTTGGTTTTGTTAATGCATACTATATCACCAATTTTAAATTTTATTTTTTTCTCTTTAGATTTTTTACCATATAAATTTTGTGTTACTTGTATTTCATTTTCTATTGATACAGATGCAGGGGTTCTCTGAATACTACGATGGAAACTGTGATTGTATCCATCAACTAAATTTTGTAGCACATCAATATATCTTAACGAACGTTTGTGTGTAAAATATTTGCACATTCGTGTTTTCAGTGTGCGCTGGAAACGTTCTACAATACTAGCTTTTGTTTCGGGGTTCTCTGTTGTGAAAAAATGAATTTTTTGTTTCTTTAAAAATTTCTGCACATCTTTATTTTTAAACTCAGAACCTTTATCTGATTGTAAAGATAATGGTTTACGTCCAGAAGTTTTTAAAATTCTTTGGAAGGATTTTATTAGTGTTTGTCCTGATTTATTGTGTATGGGTAAAACCCATGCATATTTCGAAAAAACATCAATGACACAAACTAAATATCAGAATCGGTCATTGTAAGATTGTAAACTTTGTAAATCTGCTAAATCTATTTGCCATTGTTGATCAATACCACCCACTATAGTCTTACGTCTTGCAAATTTTTTACGAATGGGTTTATGTAAAGTGTAAGTCCTCTCTCCTTTCAACCATTTTTTAACTTGATCAACTGTAACAGATTTATCTTTACCGTGGGCTGCTTTGTATAATTTGTGTATACCACCATAGCCGGCAGGGTGATTTGTATTGTAATATATTTCGGTTAATAAATTATTCAATAGGCCTCCCATTTATCAGGAATTTTACTTTTTGCCAATCTACGTCTAGGTGTTTTCTTTCCTCGAAGTAGTTTACGTTTTGGAGTTGTTGAAAGAGAAGTTTCTAACCAACTATCTTGAGGGGAACTTTGATATTCATTGGGTATGCCATCCTGTTCTCTATTCATCCACATCCAACGTTCACGATTTCCAACAAAATCTTGAGGAATATTTATATCTTTTAAACCACGATTGAATATTTCCCACCCTCTTGGTTTAAAGCCTTTTTGATGTCTGAGAACATCATTGACTAAATCAATGATATTTGAACCTTTTATGGCCTCTCCATCATAACTTAAAACACCCTGATTATCCCAACTCATGTGTGGATGAGATGATAAAGCAGATAATAATGAAGTTGCTTTATGCCTCATTGTGACAGGAACACTTTCTAAAATACGATCTCGTAAAAACAATGACTTTCGTTCTGTCTCAGGTATAACCAGTGTTGGTTGTAATGCCTTCTTATATGACATTTGAAATTTTTGTAAATTTTCACCGTATTTTTGTTTTCTCTCACTTTCTGATAATTCTGAATTTTCTAACACGGATGATAATTCATTTTGCAGCAGCGCTGTATTAGTAATTTGAGGGTCAGGTGGTAATCTTGGGCGTTGAGATTTTTCACTTCTATAATGCTGCATTTCTTCCATCATTTGATAAGGTACAATAGCCATTTTCTTCATATTTTATTTACTAATTTATTTGCAAGATTTGTTGCAAGTCCTACAGCTGGTGCAAGTAAACCAAGTAATGGTAAAAACCCACCTTTTTGATTTAAAATTTGTTTTTTCTTTTTAAGTGATAATGATTTACTAGCAAGGGATCTTAGTTGTTCACGTTTCAGGTGTAATTTTCGTTTCTGAACAGGGGAAAGATGTATGTTCCCTTTTAAAAGATTATGACAACATTCTGCCACACAATTAATTAATTCTTTTGGTGCATTTTTCATAATTTGTTTTTGAAATGCTGGTGGTGTTTGACTTAGTGCCAATAACACCCCACCATATTTTTTAACTAGTGGAATTTTACGAGATTGTTTTACCATCTTTCCGTCACAAAGACCATTCATAAAATGATATGGCAGACAAATGCAAGTCATTTTATTTCAACTAAAATAAGATCTTATCCTCTCAACAGGTGTTTGTGCATTCAACGCTGTGAATCGTGCTGTCATTGGAATATTTTCTTTCAGTGCTACATTCCCCACACTCTGTCTAGACATCATAGGATCATGCGATACTCTAAAGCCACCAGATGTTCCACGTGTTAACTTTAATGGTGGTACTTTTTTCTGTTTTTGAAGTTTGCTCACTAAAACAGACTTTGTTTTTGTCAGTTTTTGAGGAGTGACTAAGAAATTTGCACGCACGTAATTTTTATCAACATTTCTTTTGATTTTTTTGTTTGTAGACAATTTTCGTTTCTTACTTTTTGTTTTTGTAAATGGTGAATAAAAATTACGACTTGTTTTATGTCCATCCCATCGAATTAAATTACGAATAATAACACCGCCAAAAAATCCACCACCACTTGGTTTTAAAATAATGTTTCGCTTGGTTGCAAGATCAACTCTTGGATTTGCAAGTTGTTGTAAATCCTGTCTATGCTTATCCATATATGTTTGAGTTTGTTTTGGCAATTTAATTTTTTTATTGAGTATGATTTTACTTGCTAACGTAAACCATTTTAAAATTTTCTTGAAACCTTTCTTAAGTAATTTTTCTCTTGCAAACGGATTTGTCTGCTGACTCAATTGTTCTAATGATCGGATAAAAGATACCATTGTGATGTGTACTCATCAACAAAAGTTTTTACCAAGTGACACAAAAAGTTATGGATGCAGCTTTTTATAGTTTTGTGTAAATGATGGGACCCCGTTCATTTTGTGTCACCCAAGGATGAAAAATATCAGTTCTTAATCTCAAAGAGTCGGGGTTTTAGGATGAAAATCAATTAATAAATAACCGTGATCAGTACTCATTGCATCTTGATAGGATGCATTTAAATGGGGTAATTGGACTTGATTTGCTAACACTTTTATCTGCCCTTTATCTCTGGTGTTTTGAAACAGAATCATATAATGTGCATTTAAACTTATGGTACGACTAGCTTTAGATTGTTGAAACATATTTTGTGTGATGTATATGACACTTGCATTTCGATGATGGCCTTTTCGTGTGAACCATAATTTAATTTTTTCTTCATCTTTATCACCTAACATATCATCAAAAACCACAAGATGTGGAATAGTGACATCACTGACAATTTCATATTCATCATCAGGAATGCCTTCTTTGAATTTAACATCGTCACTTTCTTTAAGTAAAGCGTATGTATTTTGCCATTCTTTATAACACCAAACAATTTTTTGTGGTGGGATTTGAAATAAGTCATGTTTCATATCAATAAGCTTTTTGACAAATACTGTCTTTCCTGAACCACTAGGCCCCGATATAAAGATATTACACGGATGTTGAAACAATAAACATTCACTCATTGCCATGACTTCTTTTTTTTACCAAAAGGAATATCAAAACATTGACTTATATACTTTCTACCTCCATAGCTTCTTCACATCTCTGTGTGGGTTTTCGTTTTAAGGGTGATTTTAATTCAAATAAAGTTTCTGAAGAACTCTGATCTAACTGTGGCATACATTGTCTATATAAATAATTAATGATTTCTTCATCATAAATAATAAAATCCCACATAACTCTTGTCCAAATATTTTGTACATTATCTTTGTAAAAAGCATTCATGATTTGTAATGCATTACAAAATTCCCCATACATTCCATCTTTTTCTAATTGATTTTGAATGAAATCTTTTGTTATTGTTAGATAACCAGGAGTGATCATTTGAAATGCATATAATAATGCCTTACGTGTGATCTTGTTTTCTAAGATGTGTCTTACTGGTTCCATGGTTGAAATCAAAGTGATGATTCTTTTGTCTGTTCTGATGTACTTTGTACATCAGGGCAGTCAGGAAAATCATTTGCTGGTCCGTCAGTAAATAAATCACTTAACTTATTTCTGAAATGTACTGCGGCATGATTGCCAATTATTTTACTAAATGATGAAGTACTTTGATCATTTATGACCATGAGTGCAAATAATGAATTTGAATCTGGAAAATCATCTAGAGTTTTATCATATTTTTTCATTGTTGAAAATATTTGTTTTAAAGTAAATCCATTATCCATGACTGCTAATATTTTGTCGGGAGGTGTTTGCATACATGTGGGTGGTTTATATAACTGACAGCCTCTAATAAGTTTCATGTAAGGACAATTTGGAGAATACTTGACATGTTCTTGTAAAGGAATATCCTTTTCTTCCCAGTTATGTAAACCTTGTCCACATACAAAACACTTCACTTTACCACCCCCAACACAGAAAAATCCAGCTTTGGCTAATTCTTCTTTTTTCGATTGTAAGACTGGGTAGGAAGTCCAATGAAAACTTTCAAGTCTTTTTAACTCTGATAAATAATTAGGGAAAGCAGGCTCGAGTGGTAAAGACATCTTGTCTGTTCTCTGTTCAAAATTGAAATGAGTTTTTGTGACGGATATTTATATCTTATACCCATAGGGGAGGGTATCATATTTATCTACTACAAAACGTTTTGTGTATACAGATCTGAATGTTTTGGTTTGTGCTTCACTTGTGACTTGTCTGTTTTTATTACGTTTAATTTTATGTGTGTATTCAATGTTTATTTTGTAATTCTCTCTGTCTCATGCACACTCAACCATTCTCTCAAAATTAACTTTTTGTGATGTTTTGTAATCTAAAGTAACACCCTTAACTTTACATGTGGTGTGTGTTTCTCCATCTTTAATGTATTTGTATCCATAATTTTTTGGCCCTAAACCTACAAACTCTGTGATTTTTGCCCCTGGATGTTCATCTGTCCATTGACCTAATCTACTATTTACAATTTCTGGATTCCAAAGTGTGGGATTATGGATGTAAATACAACTGTCTGTGTCAAAGTATAAAACTCGGGTTCCCAATTGTTCCAAAACTTTATATAATTCCATACGTGCATAGGCTGTGACAAATGATGCTACAACTACATTTGCTGAATTGTGTGGTGTGAAAACATCTGCAGTGTCAATATAGTTTACTAAAACAAATTGATCATGCTCAAAAAATTCCACATTGTTCACAATTTTGTCTTTGCTCTGTATTATATCAAAATATTCGGACGGTTCATTTATATATTTAGTTTTACTTTTGATATTGTTTTGTGCATTCTTTCCACAGAGACAATTTAACATGGTTTTGGCAAATGATCTTTTTCCTGAATTTTTTTCAACATTTTCCAAATAGATGTTTTCAATTTGTGCATAATCTTTTTTAAATGTGTTTTTGTCTGTTTCTGTTTTCACCCAATCTGGAAACCCACTAGCTTCTTGTTTCATTTTTAAATATTTGTTCACATAATGTTTGTAAATCTCTGAAGACCATTCATCCCAGTGCCAAATCTGATAAGTGTCAATTAAAGTGTAACCCAAATCAAATGACTTGTTAAGTTCGACAGATGTCCATGTACCTACTATTGCACGTTGGTCTGGTGTGTGTTGGCAGTGATTTGATTCATGTTCTGCACATGTTTTACAAAGTGTGAATGTCATTTTCTTATTGCAATGAATGGGGAGAACTGGCAGAAAAAGATTTTGAGGGGGTAGGATCTTACATTTGATAAGTCCTCTATATTCCCTTATTTTGTTAGTGTCTATGTTTTCCTTTGTAAGAATAACTGGATGAGAGACTGGATATTCTCTGTGTTTATTGACATATGGGTAGAGTGAACAAATGTCTATGTATTTAATTTCTGTGTCTGTATTCTCATCAATTTTGTAATGTAATTTAATGGCATTTGTTCTCCCGCCAAACAATGCATCACGTGGCTGAATGGGATCCATGTGTGGGAAAAATGTATCTATAGAAGCTCGAACATCTGGCTCCGTTTTGCATAGATGATCAAATTCGTGTTCCCACACTATGTGAACATTATAACCCAATGATTTGAAATGTTTTATGCGATCTTGGGTTTTGTTGTACAGAGATTGATAGAATTGTGAATTGATTGGATTTTTCTCGAATCTGTCAGGATAGCAAGTCTCACATCCATGCCACATACATCCATAAAATTCATAGATTGTGTTTGTCTCTTTGTGAAAACCATCTACATGATAATTTCCAATTCTAGTTTCCCCACCATTTAGTGCATGTTGAATGTGTATGCCTTCTTCCTGTGCTAGTAGCTGTAAGAATCTAATGGCTTTCATGGAATATCGAACAGCAGTGGGATATCCTATGTCTGAAATGATGGCAACTGTGTTTTCTGGCATTGAATTTTTCTGCCAAGCTTTATTACAGGCATCAGCTAAAGTCACAGCTTCCCTGAAAGGATCTATCCCATCACATTCAATAAATTTTTTTCTGAACTCCCCGCACCCTCTACGGAGGATGTCTACATCAGATTTACAGTACATGTCCATTTCTTTGGCAAAATTGAAAGTGGCGTTACTAGTAAATTTTTGATTGTACCATTTAATGAATTCTTCTCTGGCTGGGGGAGACATAGAATCAGGCATGTATAATTTTGCATCTAAATATGGGCCAATGTAATTTTGATATGATTTTGTGTTTGCCAGATGAGGAAAATAACCTTTTGCAAGTTCACTTAAACCAAATGTTTTAGGGAATTGTGCCAATCTCATAGAAAGGAAACTCAATGAATCGATGAGTCTAACACCACAAGCTTTCAGAGAAATAATTTTGTTTCCATTCATGATGACATCGGGTTTTGATGTAGCAGTTTCAATGAGATGTCTTAAGATAAATTGTGCATCGAACCCTCTTGAATTGTGAGCAATAGCTGTTGTATCTAAATGTTCCTTACTGAAAAGCCAATTGCAAAAATCACTCAAAGTAGATTCTCCTTTGAAAATATATTCCCTTCTTCCATCTTTGTCACAGAAAATACATTCTTGATCTATAGGCTTGCAAAAACATTCCCCACATGCACGGTGTGCAACACAGTAATTTGGGGTATGGAGACCTGAGTCTTGAGTTGTTTCAAAATCATAAAACACAAAGGGTACTTTCGGCATTTTGTCTTTCGTGGGTGGTTTGTATTTTGGAATGAAACAATAATGTTCAAATTTGACTATTTGATGGCAATATTTGCATTTCTTGAAGCCATCACAAATGTGTTAACCTTTCCCAGAGTAAATGCACATGTTACACGATAGACATTTTTTCACTAATTGACAGATTGATTTTTCTTGGTCATGTGTTTGAGTTGAGTGATTTCTGTAACAAGATGAACTTACAAAGTCTCTATTACATGTGTAACAATGAACAGAATGTTCAGGCGTACATGGCAGTGGAGAATAACAGACACAGCCTTTCGGACATCTGTGACGTTCTCTGTTATTATAGCCTACATTGCAATATTCACAATAGTAAGCACATCCTAAAAACCCTGTAATTTTAGTGATGGTGTCAAAATGCTTCTCGTGGTGGTAAATGTGAATAACTTTACTCTCTTTTGTAGTTTGTGGTGGTTCGTATAAAAACGTTTCTTTGACAAATTGTGGGTGGATTTTAATGACATACTCTGGTGAGAGTAACTCTTGAATTTTATGATATTCCTCATACCCACAAGGTTTATTATATTCGAGACCTGCTTTATTCATCAATATTTTAGCCTCTCGCTCTTGTGTCGGTCTATCAGAATATCGAATATTCTTCCATTTCTTTTGCCAAAGCTCAGATTCATCTTTATCGGCGTAACACTTTCCCACTACAATGGCACGTGCGAGACACATGGAATCACAGGAGTTTTTAATTTCGATAATACTTTTCTTATTTCCAACCAGTTTACCCACAGCTGAAAATGAAATAGGTGCTTTTCGCCCAGACCCATGTGGTAGTGAAGTGTGTGTTATTTCTAAAGATAATTGACCATCGTGTATAGTAAATTTATCATTCGATTGAATAACTTTTTCAATTTCATCTAACACTGTTTTACCATTTACCCCCATAGCCTTGGTGAAAGGAATAAAAATACCCACCTCAAGACCTGGATGGTGGATGGATATCCTCATGGGGTCGTTGTCTTGTATACCACACTCTCACTTCACATCTCTCACTAACGAATCAAATATTTCAGTTAAAAACTCGAGCGGATTAGTAACATCAAATTGCTTTAAAGTCACTCTGCATACATGTGATTCGGAGTGAAATTTTCTGGATGCACGCATTAACTGAGGATGAATGGAATATAAATTCTGTACACTCTTTTCAGAGTGTACAGATTTTGTATTCTTAGCATATTCAGTCAATCTCTGTTTCTTACCAGCTAATGCAACAGGTTCTGTGTCATTATCCTCTGAATCACTGTAGTCCACTAATGATCTCTTCATCTTTTGTAAAAATCACGTCTTTCACTCTTGTCAAGTCAAAAACTTGTGTGATCCAAACTTCCCCCTACCCACATTTTTATACTTTCTCGGCGAACAGAAATTTGTGTTTGAAGAAAAAATATTTTTCCTGAAAAACACAAGATTCTGTTTTTCAGATTTTTTTGTACACTCCAAAATGGTTATGGAAATATTTTGAAGATCTCAAAATATTTCCATAACCATTTTGGAGTGTACAAAAAATCTGAAAAACAGAATCTTGTGTTTTTCAGGAAAAATATTTTTTCTTGAAACACAAATTTCTGTTCGCTGAGAAAGTATAAAAAAGTATAAAAGGAGGAAGAATCTTAAGATGTTTCACACTTGCTTTTGACTTCAAGAAGACAAGACATATTTTTTTGAAACGCTCCAAAAGTTAAAGATGAACACTGATCCAAGAATAGAGAAAGCAAGTGATGCTAAAAGTATTTACTATAAACCATCTAAATGGGGAGAAGTTAGAAGACTTGTGAATGAACTTTATAAATTGATATCAACACCTAAAGAGATGATTTGTTCCATTTGTCATCAGAAAGGACATTGGGCAAATGTTTTTATTGCAATCAGAGAGGACATTGGATTAATGAATGTAGATTGAAAAAGCTATCGAATAACTCTGTGTCTCAACCAAGATGGGGTTCACCAGCTGTTGATCAACGAGGACCGGTAAAAGTTTATCCATGGTCAGAATACATAAAGCATGCAGAAGATAGATTACCGATTACAGGTTTCAACTTACAACTTGATGAAAAAGACATTGACAACCACACTTTAGGGGGGATGAGTATGATACCAATACCACCACCTCCCCATATAAACTTTACAAATGAGAAAGTTGACTTAGCAGAACCTGTGTTACCAGAGTTTGATGATAATGATGATACATTATTATACAAAGTGGACATACCTACTGAATCAAAGATGGAAGTTGATGAAGAAAATTTATTTCCAGAGAAAGAGGAACCACCAAAGAAAGTTACAAGAAAACGAAAAGCTAAAGACATTCAACCTAAAATGGCAAAATTTACCAAGAAGATGTGAACATTTTCAAAGTGACACTACACTTATGTAAAATTTCATGGAATAAAATTTTGAAAATGTGAATACAGTGTTTAGATACTTTTTTTGTGTCGTGAAATAAGAATTCAGTTATATTCTATCATATTGGTTGAGTGTGCATAAAGTTTCTCTTTTTAAGAATATGGTGGCCCTGATAAGGGCCGTTTTTATGTTTTTAAAATAAACAATGTATGTTTATTTTGGTAAGATTATTCCATGCTTCTTCCTAGCAGCTCGTAGAACATCGGCTCTTGTGATAATGTTGTTTGGGTAACCAATTCTGTCTGTGGCATAGCAGCAACTATCTGTCATCAGCCTTCTAAGAAATAGCTCAAGGGCCCCTCGAGCTTCATCCATGGCCTGTGATGAAATAGATTCCGCACCACCTCTCCTCGCCAATTCTCGTAGATTTTCTCTTGGAATGACTGTGTGCTCGGTGTTCTGTCCCCTTCTGTCACCGCTCTGTGCTATGCTCTCTACCTCGATGCTTAGTTCAATCTTCATGTTTGTCAATAAGAACATTGGTGGTATGAGGGGCGAGTCTAGTGAATTTTATAGTAATTCAAGGGAGGGAAAAGCCGCCAGAATTACTCATTGTGAAAATGAGTAATTCTGGCGCCTTCTCCCTAGACTGGTTGATTTTTAGGCGGACTTCTCTACTGTTGGTTAATTTTTTGGAGGGGAAACTTTCAAATAAAAAATAAAAGACTTTCTTTATTTGATAGTAATTCAAGGGAGGGAAAAAGGCGCCAGAATTACTCATTGTGAAAATGAGTAATTCTGGCGCCTTCTTCCCAGACTGGTTGATTTTTAGGCGGGCTTCTCTACTGTTGGTTAATTTTTTTTTTTTTGGGGGGGGGGGGGGGGGAAACTCCTTCTAATAAAAAATAAAGACTTTCTTTATTTTTTATTGGGAGGGAGTTTTCCCCCAAAAATTTCATCCAATGGTAAAAAGAGAGGGAAAACAAATCCTAATAGTATAAATTGAAAGCAAAAACTTCTTCATTTTATCATTACACTGAAAAAATGTCAGAATTTACAACAATAAATTTTGAAGATCTACAGGCTATGGATGCCGGTTATTGGAGATATTATGATACCACACCTAGTGAAAAGAATACAAGAGATGTGGAAGTACAAACTGATGAGACAGAGTGGGGAAAAATTCTGGCAATGCTAGAAAAGATTTACGATGCTGTGGATCAACTAAAAAAAACGTCACCTCTACAACTCGTGCCGGAGAAGATTACCATCCCGGTGGGTTTTCAGATGCTAGAACCCACCAAACAGACCAAGAAAAGACCGGGGCGTAAGAGGAAAGTCACGGAACAGCGTGTAACAGTTAGGAGGTTGGAAGATAATGGAGAAGAACCATCAAAATCACAACACCCAATACGGATGAGGATTGGAAATTTGGCGTGTGGTCAGGGGCGGTATGGAAAAATATTGCCTGAATAGAATCAACCCCCTGGCTCAAAGACAACAACTTTAAAAACAGTCCTTTTCAGGACCACCACATTCTTAAAAAGAGAAACTTTATGCACACAAACAACCAAAATACAGTACCCAATTCATTTATAAAATATTTCATTTCCCCCCTCTAAATTGCAACAACAAAAAAAATCATCTTGTTATTACTTCACGGTATTTATTTTGGCGGGGGGGGGGGGGGGGAATGAAAATGTTTCGATCAGTGGGTAATGTGATCGAAATATTTCATTTTCCCCTCCAAATTTGCAACAAAAAATCACCGTGTTATTGCTTCACGGTATTTATTTTGGCGGGGAGGAAATGAAAATGTTTCGATCACATTACCCACTGATCGAAATATTTCATTTTCCCCTCCAAATTTGCAACAAAAAATCACCGTGTTATTGCTTCACGGTATTTATTTTGACGGGAGGGGGAAATGAAATATTTCGATCACACGATCCACTGATTGTTTCGCCGCCCCAGATTTTGGAACACTGTTCCAAAATCTGGGGCGGCGAAACAGCCAGTGAGTCGTGTGGTCGAAATATTTCATTTCCCCTCCCGCCAAAATAAATACCGTGAAGCAATAACAAGGTGATTTTTTGTTACAAATTTACTGACATCTCATATCCCAATATTTTTTCTGCAGGCAAAAAAAGTTACATGAGATTAACAGTCTACAGTGCAAGGGGGAAAAACTCTCATTTCTCTAACAGAAAAAAGATAAATTTTTGTCTAAAAAAAAACTTGCACTAAGAAGTAGGGTCAGACACCTGCCTGTTAATCACGCGCGCGAATTACGCATCTGAAGCCATGGAGAGAATATATGTCTCTTAGTTTATTGGTTTTTTAAATAGAGAACGTGACAGAGAGAGAGAGAGAGAGAGAGAGAGAGATTCAAGTGTGGTGTATAATTACATTCTGTGCGCTCAAAACACATGCATATCTAATAACATATCCCCCGCCCAGAAAGACAAGTTTGATGATAATTATAAACAGATGATTTTTCACAGTGCATTATCAGAGTTATGTGCGTGTTTTTCAGTTTTTGTATGTTAAAACAGCTTCAGGAAAAAATATTTTTCAAGACAAATCTCCCCAGGGAAATGAATTTTCACCTCACGCACAAACAACTTTGAATACGAGTATACAAATAATTGTATACTCGCGTTCAAAGAGAAGGTGAGATAGAATTGTGTGTAGTTCAAATAAATTCTTTCAAAATGTTATAAGCTAAACACTCCCAACTAAATTTCCCCTCTTAATTTCAACCCTTCATTTATTCATTTAATGTTTAATGTTGTAGTCTGATATCCACCACGCTCGAGATAAGTTCACCCTGAAAGTAAGAACAGACGATTTCGCGTTTTCACCCTCAAGATATTGTATGTTTAATAACCATTCCTTCCATACAGTAAAGTGTTGTACGGTTTAAAGAATGGAAAGATTGATTAATAAGCAAAATACACATATTTGACAGTATAGAGTAATTGGGACAACCTACCCCATGACTGACACTATAGACCAAAGCATTTAACACTGAATTCAGCATACCCCAGGACTGACACTATAGGCCAGAAATTAACATAGGATTCTCCATAGGGTTTTTGGTCTATAGTGTCATATTTTGGCCTATAGTGTCAGTCCTGGAGGCGAGAAAAAGATTTTTAAAATCTTTTTCTCGCCTCCAGGACTGACACTATAGGCCGAAATATGACACTATAGACCAAAAACCCTATGGAGAATCCTGTGTTAATTTCTGGCCTATAGTGTCAGTCCTGGGGTATGCTGAATTCAGTGTTAAATGCTTTGGTCTATAGTGTCAGTCATCACTACTATTAGGGTAAAACCGTCATTACCAATTTCCACTTCACATTTTCCATCTGCGTCATTGTAAGTGCTAATGTTGATTTTGACCCAATGGCTATATAATCGGTTATTGGGTTGACTAGTGGGAGACTTTAATTCAAGTTGTCAAGGAGTAAGATTCTTAGTAGGCTCAAGTGTGTTTATTTTATTTATTTTTTGTGTAAATGCTTAGATGCAATGTAATAGGGAGTGCCAACAGCCTCTCTCCACCAGATTGCAGAAAAACAATCACCCACAACAATTCAGCAAACATGACATAAATTCTTCACATAAAATTATTTTTATAATATTATTTGATTATTCCACCAGACACTCTTCACAAAATTTCAGCAAAACCGAAATTTTTATTTACAATCCATTAGCGAGTTCCACCAAGCACTACATGTATCCACCAAATTTCAACAATAACATCAGTTCCTATGCAGGATTATGTTTATATATTTATCTGGTTGCAATATATGGGGGGGGGGGGGGGGAGGGGGGGGGACGGAGGGGGGAGGGGTTATAAGACACATCCGATAAATTGGAGCAAAACAAGTCGAACACCATATCAGCAATGCAATGGGCCATACTACCAGCCACTCGCCATCAAATTGCAAGTAAACAATAGCTCGACAAGACCAGACAGATGGGGGGGGGGGGGAGGGGGGGGGGGTATAGGACACATTCTGCAAGACTGGAACAGATAAGTTGAACACCATATCAGCAATGTAAGGGCTGTGCTACCAGCCGGAGGGGGGGGGGGGGGGTTAAGACACCCTCAACTAAGTTGGAACAAAAATGGGTCCTGCTTCCGGCCACTCGACTCCAAATTGCAATAAAACAATAGCACGACATGTCAGCAGCAACCACCCAGATTATTATTTAGTTCCCCGTGTAGACGCAGGTCTGTTTTGTTCATACGATTATTTATCTGCAGTGTACCGAGGAGTGCCATGACACTCTCCAATGAATTGCATCAAAACAATTGCACAATATATCAACAGCTGTGACATGCATTCTTTACATAAAGGTATTATTTAGAGGATTGTTTAGTTACAATTCATTAGAGAGTTGCACGAAGCACAACATGTATCCATAAATTGCAACAATAACATCAGTTCTGTATGGTATTGTTTTCTTTATATATTGTCAAGTTGCAATGTTTATTGGGGAGGGGTGCCATAAGACACTTTCCGCTAAATTGGAGCCAAACAATTTGCACACCAAATCAGCAATGCAATAGGCAGCGCACAAAACAATTGCACATCATGTAAGCTGCAGTCACACAAGTAGGTGATAACTGCGGACATTAACACAGCTGTACATGTACGTGTACGTGTACACGTACATTCGTGTACACCTCCATAGGATTTAGTGTTAAAATCGTGTACAGGTACACGATTTGAACGTTTTTTTAGGGTGTGTTAAAATCCACTTTGAGTTCAAATATCACTGAATTGTATCCTAGACGCCTGTAGTTTTACGTACGCGTTCATGTACCGTTTTGATTGAAAAAGGCAAATGAGTTTCCCCCATAGGATTCAGTGTTAAATTGCGAGCAAAAAAACGTTTTGTCGTTTCTAAAACATCGTCTTGCCGATTCTAATAATCTGCGTCCGTACACGATTTTAACACTGAAACCCTATGGAGGCGTACACGGAGATCCACTTGTGGATTTTAGGTCGGAAATCGACTCGTGTAAAGAGGTTGTGTTAGAATTCGCAAACCCACTGTCGCGTTTCTCGAAGTAAAACTAACGCACGTTATTGCGAGGTAATCTTAATAAGCACTTAATGGAAATGTTTTGAATAAAGAGTGTTGCCAGGGTGTTAGAAATCCGCAAACCCACTGTCACGTTTTCCTGAAGTAAAAACTAACACATGTTATCGTTATGACTGAATGAGGTTTTCGTTCAAAAAGAGTCAATTATAAATATGATCTGTAAAAAATAGACATTCATGTCTTGGTTCGATGTGACGAAGAGAAATTGAGTTTAGACATCCGAATTAGAGAAAAGAATCAGAATTCTTGTGAAGTAATCTTAATAAACACTTAACGGAATGTTTAAACGCATTTTCCGCTCAATTAGGTTTTGAGTGGTAAAATTTTTAATATATTCACGATAGCGATCAGAGAGATTTGAAATGAATGAATAAGTTCCTTTAACGTTAAAATTAGAAAAAAAACAGTTTTCTTTTGTGTGCTGAAATGTTTTAACCGTCATCAAAGGGATTCTCTCTTAATTCGATACTGAGTGAATGGTTCTTTGATATGTGAATGAAATTCCTTTGACAAAACGTAAATTACTATCAAAATGCGTTAAATCAGAAACCGGTTTGTCATGTACTGCTTAAAACGTATTTTAAACTTTCCTAATTCAATCAACACTCAGTTGAGATGTGAATATTTTTAGTTTATTATATTAAAGACGGAAATATTTTTATTAACTTAAAAACATAAAAATATAATTAAACATTTAATTTTGAAAATAATAAAACAAAAACGAAAAATGTTTTTACAGATGGATTCTAGACACAGAGATCGAATTTTAGAAGAGTATGAGCGTGCTAAGAAGGGCATTCAGTCGGCTGACAGAAGCAGACGTCTTGGTGAGATGGAACTCAAACGCGAAGCCACAAAAATATTTAAACCCGTGACGGAGGGTCAAGAGCGAAGCAGGAAGGAGATAGTCGAAGAATTGAGACCCATAAAAGAGAGTTCTTTGAGAATGGGTTCGTTGCCTCTTAGTTTTGGAAATCGGCATTCCGTTCAATCCACACCGGATTACGTTCCCACGGGGATTCAAACAGAGAGCGATACCGATACAGCTTCGACTATCACCGCTGATGGCGTCGCATCGTCTGATGATGATGGCGGTAAGAGAGATCTGTTGTATGGATTTTATAAGGATTCAGAGGGAAGAATAAGACACATCCGCTAAATTGGAGCAAAACAAGTTGAACACCATATCAGCAATGCAATGGGCCATACTACCAGCCACTCGCCATCAAATTGCAAGTAAACAATAGCTCGACAAGACCAGACAGATGGGGGGGGGGGGGGGGGGGTGTATAGGACACATTCTGCAAGACTGGAACAGATAAGTTGAACACCATATCAGCAATGTAAGGGCTGTGCTACCAGCCGGAGGGGGGGGGGGGGGTTAAGACACCCTCAACTAAGTTGGAACAAAAATGGGTCCTGCTTCCGGCCACTCGACTCCAAATTGCAATAAAACAATAGCACGACATGTCAGCAGCAACCACCCAGATTATTATTTAGTTCCCCGTGTAGACGCAGGTCTGTTTTGTTCATACGATTATTTATCTGTAGTGTACCGAGGAGTGCCATGACACTCTCCAATGAATTGCATCAAAACAATTGCACAATATATCAACAGCTGTGACATGCATTCTTTACATAAAGGTATTATTTAGAGGATTGTTTAGTTACAATTCATTAGAGAGTTGCACCAGGCACAACATGTATCCATAAATTGCAACAATAACATCAGTTCTGTATGGTATTGTTTTCTTTATATATTGTCAAGTTGCAATGTATATTGGGGAGGGGTGCCATAAGACACTTTCCGCTAAATTGGAGCCAAACAATTTGCACACCAAATCAGCAATGCAATAGGCAGCGCACAAAACAATTGCACATCTTGTAAGCTGCAGTCACACAAGTAGGTGATAATTGCGGATATTAACACAGCTGTACATGTACGTGTACGTGTACACGTACATTCGTGTACACCTCCATAGGATTTAGTGTTAAAATCGTGTACAGGTACACGATTTGAACGTTTTTTTAGGGTGTGTTAGAATCCACTTTGAGTTCAAATATCACTGAATTGTATCCTAGACACCTGTAGTTTTACATACGCGTTCATGTACCGTTTTGATTGAAATAGGCAAATGAGTTTCCCCCATAGGATTCAGTGTTAAATTGCGAGCAAAAAAACGTTTTGTCGTTTCTAAAACATCGTCTTGCCAGTTCTAATAATCCGTGTCCGTACACGATTTTAACACTGAAACCCTATGGAGGCGTACATGGAGATCCACTTGTGGATTTTAGGTCGGAAATCGACTCGTGTAAAGAGGTTGTGTTAGAATTCGCAAACCCACTGTCGTGTTTCTCGAAGTAAAACTAACGCACGTTATTACGAGGTAATCTTAATAAGCACTTAATGGAAATGTTTTGAATGAAGAGTGTTGCCAGGGTGTTAGAAATCCGCAAACCCACTGTCACGTTTTCCTGAAGTAAAAACTAACACATGTTATCGTTATGACTGAATGAGGTTTTCGTTCAAAAAGAGTCAATTATAAATATGATCTGTAAAAAATAGACATTCATGTCTTGGTTCGATGTGATGAACAGAAATTGAGTTTAGACATCCGAATTAGAGAAAAGAATCAGAATTCTTGTGAAGTAATCTTAATAAACACTTAACGGAATGTTTAAACGCATTTTCCGCTCAATTAGGTTTTGAGTGGTAAAATTTTTAATATATTCACGATAGCGATCAGAGAGATTTGAAATGAATGAATAAGTTCCTTTAACGTTAAAATTAGAAAAAAACAGTTTTCTTTTGTGTGTTGAAATGTTTTAACCGTCATCAAAGGGATTCTCTCTTAATTCGATACTGAGTGAATGGTTCTTTGATATGTGAATGAAATTCCTTTGACAAAACGTAAATTACTATCAAAATGCGTTAAATCAGAAACCGGTTTGTCATGTACTGCTTAAAACGTATTTTAAACTTTCCTAATTCAATCAACACTCAGTTGAGATGTGAATATTTTTAGTTTATTATATTAAAGACGGAAATATTTTTATTAACTTAAAAACATAAAAATATAATTAAACATTTAATTTTGAAAATAATAAAACAATTAAAAACGAAAAATGTTTTTACAGATGGATTCTAGACACCGAGATCGAATTTTAGAAGAGTATGAGCGTGCTAAGAAGGGCATTCAGTCGGCTGACAGAAGCAGACGTCTTGGTGAGGTGGAACTCAAACGCGAAGCCACAAAAATATTTAAACCCATGACGGAGGGTCAAGAGCGAAGCAGGAAGGAGATAGTCGAAGAATTGAGACCCATAAAAGAGAGTTCTTTGAGAATGGGTTCGTTGCCTCTTAGTTTTGGAAATCGGCATTCCGTTCAATCTACACCGGATTACGTTCCCACGGGGATTCAAACAGAGAGCGATACCGATACAGCTTCGACTATCACCGCTGATAGCATCGCATCGTCTGATGATGATGGCGGTAAGAGAGATCTGCTGTATGGATTTTATAAGGATTCAGAGGGAAGAATTTTTGTAGGAGACACAGAAGTAGATATTGGCGATGATGAATTGATCGTGGGTTCAAACAGATACGAATTGACTGATGGGCTGCGCAGATTGCTCCTTTACGACAAGCCTAGCGATTACCCGGAACAGGATTTTGACAATTACGGCGACATTCTGGTTCAGACCCACGCCATGAAGAGAAATAACGATGCCAGAGAGACGAGACCCAAAGCCAACAGAGGTTACAAGTGGACGAAAGTGGTGAAACCCATATGTGATATGAACAAGAAGTTCGTCGAATCGGTGACTGGCAAGGGGGTGAAAACCACTTTTCTTCTGAGCGATTCTGACGCTCTGTCTCAGAGATTGAGTTTTTTGATGGCGAGCAGATGGGCTGGTAACACAGGATTAGATAATCAGATAGTTACTATATCTGATGAATTGTCAAGACAGAAGGTTTTGAATAAAAACCACTATAAAAGGCTGATGAACGAATTGAAGGATTGATGTGTATATAATAAGTAGAGAGAAACAAACAAACAAACAAAAATAAAACAGTAAATTTTTACACTAGAATAATAAAAGTATTTAAACAACAAAACGATTTACCAGTGAAAAAAACAAAATATATTATAAAAATAAAATTTGTTGGTGATAAAGAACAGGGGATACGTCAGAACTTACGTTCACGGCAGTTCTGGCATCGTTGATTCTATAATACGAGCGTTCACGAGCGATGCGGGTAGAAAACTCACATCGACTGCATTTGAGGTCAGTAAGAAGACAGCTTTGGATGCTGGTAAGAAAGCCGCTTCCGAAGCCAGTGGTAGGATAGCTTCTGTGGCTGGCAAGAGGGCAGCCGATGCGCTGATCGACAAGTTGATCAGTCCACCGGCGAAGCGAGCTGCGTTAGAGCGAATGCCAAAAAGTTGGAAAGATTTTAAGGATGCTGTGGTACCCATACAAGATTTAGTCAAAATGATGAGTGGATCTGGATTGAAGAGAACTCGCAACAGTGTGATATAAATAAATAATAATATTAAAACAACTGAGTTTGAAAAAACATAAAAAATTGTGTTTGAAAAGAATCTAAAATAACAAACAAAAAAAATAAAACAAAAGATGAACATTAAAGACATGTCTTGGAACGACGCCGCGACCAAGAGGTCGAATAACGAGTTCTTTCCCAAAAGCATAAGAGGCTTGATAGTGGGAAAATCGAATTGTGGAAAGACCAATCTGTTGATGAATCTGTTGTCCCGACCCGACTGGTTGGATTACGACAGATTGTTCGTGTTTGGCAAGAGCTTGTTTCAACCCGAATACAGATTGCTCCGAGAGTGCATGGATCGTAGATTGCCCAAGGACGTCATAGCCAGAATCTTTGACAGTAGGGAGAAATTCGACAAGAGTGAAGCTCCACTTTCGACCATTTTAGACGGTGCGGCGATGGAGCTGATGAAGAGAAATGCATCTTCGAAAGTCGAGTGTCGATTTTATGAGAACGCTAGTGACGTTCCAGATCCTTGGGAACTGAAATCGGAAGATAAGAATCTCATGATTTTCGACGATCTGCTTTTGGAGAGACAGAACCAATGCGAATCGTATTACGTTAGGGGTCGACACAGCAACGTAGACTGTTTCTACCTGTCGCAGAATTATTTTTGATTGCCCAGACAGACGATAAGGGAGAACGCTAATTTTCTATGTCTCTTTCGCCAAGATGTCAAGAATCTCAATCACATCTACGGCGATCACGTCGCAAACGACATGAGCGCGGTGGAATTCAGGAGATTCCGCAAGAGTGTTTGGGATGGTGGACTTTACAATTTCGTCGTGATCGATTTGACAAGCGAATTTAATCGCGGAAAATATCGGTGCAGATTCAACAAGTTTTATGTTTCTGATGATAATAAGATAGAGCGTGAAAGTAAAATTTAGAAAATAATAAATCTTCAAATAATTAGTTTTGAATAAAAAAAAATAAAATTAAATATAATGTTCGAACATGGAGAATTGTTAGAACGGATAGCCGAGAATACGGCTGCAAAACAATCCATTCAAATCGTGGTGAGTGGCGATTCGACTCGATTCGCTACGAAATTGGAACCTTCCATCGAATTGAATAGAGAGAAAAGATACGAGATGGCGTTGGTGAATCTATAGACTTATTATTCCTTTCCCAACGTCACCAAAAAGAATAACTCATTCAAGTATTCCGACGGAGTGGATTGGTTGGAGATTCGAATTCCCAAAGGGAGTTACGACATAGACGATTTGAACAATTACATTCAGACGAGAGTGAAGACGGATGGAAAGGGAAGCAACAAGATCAGACTTGCTCCCAATCCTAATACCTTACAGATGATGTTGGATTTGGAAGATAATTTTCGAGTGGATTTCAACATGGACGATTCTATAGGCAAGATGTTGGGATTCAATCGAAAGATGTATCGAGGCCACGCGGCATCAGAAAATACGGTTGACATTCTCACAGTCAATAGCATTCTGGTGAACGTGGACGTGATTGCTGGAAGCTACGTGAATGGTAGCACTCAACCGACGATCTATTCCTTCTTTCCAAACGTGTCGCCGGGTTATAAGATCATGGAGCGACCTCGAAATTTAGTTTATCTACCAGTGATTTTAGACACGTTGTATAGTCTCAAAACCACGTTGACGGATCAAAATGGTGAACTGTTAGATCTTCGCGGAGAGAGGGTGACGATACGATTTCACATAAGAGAAATATAAAAGCAAAAAAAAAAAAAAAAAATGTGTATATATTTTGATAACAAAAATAAAATAAACGCAATATTAATTTTACAAAATTATTTTAATATAAATAATTATTATTAAACAAGAAACAATTGAAGTAAATATATTTAAAAAAAAAGAATTATGACAGAATACGTGATTAAAAACGTGAACATATCCACAGGACAGAGGAAGAAACTTAAGAGAGCGTTAACAACGATTCAAATTCACTCACGAAGATCTGACGAGAGGCGGTCAGGATTCGATCGCCTGGACCAGAAGTCAAATCAAAAGGATGGAGAAAGTGATTCACGATGGAAGAGGGTTGACGGTGAGATTGAGTCCCGCTCAATTGAGATACAATTTGAGAATGAAAGGTGGTTTCCTACCGCTATTGGCAGGAATCGCCGCAAAAGCATTACCCTTCGCCGCAAATGCACTACCCTTTCTTGGAAAGACTCTCGGCGTGGGAGCTCTCACAGGACTCGCTAGTTCAGCAGTTGAAAAATTAATGGGTGGCAGCGGACTGTTTTTGAAGAAGGGAGGAGCCGTGTGTCGCGTCCACGTAGACGACAGTGGTAAAGGATTGTATCTAGAACCCGTTAGAGGTGGCAACTCTCTGAGAGGAAATGGTCTCTATCTGAAGAGTGGACAGAACGTTGAGCGACTCGGCAAGGGTTTGTTGCTCGGGGAGAATTCACCGTTTAAGAATATACCGATTTTGAATATGTTATTATAATATAAAATTATATGATTATATAAAATATAAATCATAGAAAGTATAAAATAATATATTTAAAATGGATAAAAAGGTGGAGAAACAATTAGACGATAATGATGAATATCGCGAGACAGAGTGAGGAAAAAAAAAAGATGTGGAAAAATGGTTAGACGCTAATGATGGATATATAAGGAAAGAACTGATGAAAGAGATAGATAAAGCGTGGGATAGACGGTTGGGAATGAGACGCTTTCCACCATCACCACTACCTTCTGAAGAGAATGGTAATGATGCGAGTGTTACCAAGAGATGCACAACATTCGTTCATAATTATCATTCGGATAAACAAATGTGTTGTTATGAAAACGTATCATATCACAAAAAAAGAAAAAAAGAAAAGAAGAAGAATCGACGCTGAAATTTAAGAAAAAAGGAAACGTTATTATATTATATGGGTAATAGTGAAGAAGGAAAACAAAAGTAATGAGATGATCTCATTACTTTTTTTTCCTTTTTCTTCGCTAAAAAAATCATTCTCTCTATTGTTTATATTTCCAAGCCTGTTATTAGCATGTTGACACTCGTGTTTTCAAGATGATCTCATCACGTTTTTTCCTTCTTTTTCGCTAAAAAATCAATCACTCTATTGTTTATATTCCAAGTCCATTATTAACATGTTGACACTCGTGTATTCTCCTTTTTCGAAAATGTGTTGAATGTTTATCTTCACTCTTTTGAGTTTTTTTACATCGGTGAACTCGCTCTCACCGCCCAATTTCTCCACGAGTTCGCGTGAGATTTTTGGATATATGTAACTTCCATAGAACAACGTCAAATCGTCCTTGTCGAATTCTTTATCTTCAGTGATGACGATTTTCTGCAGATCGCTTTGATACTCGTAAAACAAATTGAGCACGGCTTCATCCAATTTCAAAGTCATCTTATATCTGTCGTATTTATGCTCTAAGTCCTTCATCTCGATCTCGTTCAATTCGATGGGATTGTGTTGTTGTAATCTATAGATTTTAAAACCTAATTTCTTATTCATTTCGACTCGTTTCAATTTCAATTCGCATCTTTTAGGTGTTGCTGTCATGATCGATTATTTGTTTTTTTTTGTTTTATGAATTCTTGCAAATAATGTATATTTTAAATTTTGTATTTTAATAATTTGTTTAAAAAAAGTTTTTTTTTTTTTTTTGCTCTTTATATATAAAAAAAGTTTTTTTAAATTTTAATTTTCTTTAATGTGAAAATTTTTTTTGTAAAAAGTAATGTGATCACCTTTAGATCTCATTACTTTTTTTCCTTCTTCTTCGCTAAAATCAATCTCTCTATTGTTCATATATTTCCAAGTCCGTTATTAGCATGTCGACATGCGTTATTTTTCCTCTTATCAAAATGTCTTGAATGTTTATCTTTACTCTTTTGAGTTTTTCTACATCGGTGAACGCGCTCTCACCACCCGATTTGTCCATGAGTTCGAGTGAGATCATTGGAAATATTTTTTTTTCATAGATCATCATCAAATCATTCATGTAGGGTCTTCTGTATTTGTCGAAGATATTATTCAGCAGATCGTCTTGGTACTCGTAAAACAAATCGAGCATGGCTTCATCCAATTTCAAACACATTATATATTTGTTGTCGTAGTGCTCTAAGTACACCATCTTAACATCGTTCAATTCGATGGGATCGTGTTCTACTGTATAGATCCAAGTATCTGATAGCGTATATTTTTTAACTTGTTTCAATTCGCATCTTTTAGGTGTTGTTGTCATGATCGATTATTTGTTTTTTTATGAATTCTTGCAAATAATGTATAATTAAATTTTGTATTTAAATAATAATTTGTTAAAAAAAAGTTTCTCTTTATATATAAATAAAAGTTAAATTTTAACATCCTTTTTTTTCATATTAATTAAATTTTTTTTCATGAAAACGTGTTCGTTCTGCAAACAAGAAATAAAAGTGATCGTAAATTGTTTTGAATAAAAAACATTAAAGAAAAAATTGAATTGAAAAAAAAACCTTTTTTTTTTTATATAAATAGTAAAAACAAAACTTTTTAAACAAATTATTTAATACAAAATTAAAAAACATTATTCTTACAAATGAAGCAAACAGATAAAACAATGGTAAATTTAAATGAGAAAACCGTACCTCAGTTAAACGAGATTTGTAAACTATTAAAAATTTCACATTTCAGAAATCATAGAACTAAATCAAAAAAGATTGAAGTCATACAGAAACATTTGCGAAACGATGGAAAGGCAAATGAAATGTCGATAGCAACGACGTCAAAAAATGCATCGGTTGTGAAAAATGAGAAGAAGAAGAAAAAGATAGTAAAAGGAATCGAAATGCCGACGACGAAAAAAACCAAAAATGTTTCGATTGTGAAAAATAAGAAGACAACTAAACGAAAAGCCGTTGAAGAAGAACTTCAAGTTTCCAAAGAAAAGAAAAGAAAAACTAAAACGAAAACGAGTGATGCACATCACATTCTAGGCAAACGAGATATATCGAGCGAAATTCGATGAGTAATAGACGAAGGGAAAGAAGAAGAATATCTAGCGCGACTCGCCGTGGAACTATTTAAATCGAAGTCCGTGGAACGGGAGAGTGCGATCAGAGGCATTTTTAAAACTTTCGATGTGGTTCCCTTGTTGAAGAAAATTGATCCAAAATTGTTCATGGAACGGGTGAAGAAAAAAGTACTGGATTTGTTTCATGAATACATGAACGTGGGACTAAAAATTAAGATGATACTCCATTGCGTGATGAATAAAATCAATGCGAAGTCCGACGAGAGCATCGTGAAAAATGCATATTTCAGATCTAACATCGAACCGAGGTTCAGATTTATCGGACGTTTTCAAAAAGATGAAAGACAAGATGTTGACGTCTCTCGCGAATTATCAACATGAAGGTAGTAATTGGACGTTCGATGAGGTGTTGAAACTCGAAATTCACATAACTAAAAACGATTTGTTGAAAGGGTCTTCCTACGTGAAATTACTATATTTCCTGGCTAAGAAACACGCCGTGATCAACGTGAAAAATAACGATGATCAGTGTTTTAAATGTTAAAGTGTTTTTTTAAGTGAAAAATTGTATACTGAAATAGTCAACAAGATTTCGCTGATGGCTGACAATGATAAGAGATTCGTGTTAGATGATAAAATAAGCACTTTGGCACTAGGACATTGGACTTTAGATCTAATTAGAGACGATATGAATGTGGATGATTGGATTCCAGATATGATTGTGGATAAGATTCCAGATATGATTGTGGATGATAGGATTCCAGAAAATCAAGAAGAATTAGATGGATTCAAAATTATAGAAATCGATAGTGACATCGAGAGAGTTAGTTTAAAAAGAAAAAGTACCTAACGAACCCCAATTCTTAAATTCCGAAAATGTTCGAACTAAGAGAGACAAACTACGTTTGATATCTCTTTTTGCGTCGCCTTTTTTCGCAGGTAGCGAAAAAGACATATTTGAATATAATAGATATTTTCAGTTGTTATTCCTGTTCAAAAAATTGTCAAAAGATCAAGAGAAATACATTTACGACACGGTGTCTAAAAAATTTCATTCGTTAAATCACTACAAAACGATCGAATCTGTTCTACTAAAAGATGGTAATATCAGGATTCCAGAAAATCAAGAGGAATCAAGAGGAATTAGACAGATTCAAGATTATGGAAATCGTTAGAGACATCATGTAGAGTTATCTTACCTGCATTGGTCGCAGTGAGTCTCACTATTACGTCGTCGTTTCCTTTTCGAATCAACGTCAGATTGTGTTTGAATCCGTACATGATCTTGTTGTAATCATCCACAAATCCGAAGATGTGTTTCAAAGGTATCCTGAATGAAAACGTTCCTTTAGGTCTGCACGTCTTGACGACGTAGTCGAATATCAAGGTGGCGCCGGCGCTAGCAGGGCCTACGGTGTCTTTCACCCACAACTGATTAAGTCCTCTGGATTTCGAAAAATCATCAGGATATGTCAAGAGTCCGAACATCGTGGTGGCCTGACCGGGATGAAACACAGATTCTATCTCTTGTCCAGATAGCATGTATTTTATATTACTGAATAGATGCATGATGCCATTATTGGCTAGAGTAACCATGTCGTTGTCGGCGTAGTCGCTCCCATCTTCCTTGGTGAGATGTCCCTGCACCACTATGTAACTCTCGCTAGGATGTACGAATAGATCTTGAGTTTCAACATTCATTCTTATCTCTCCCGCATTGTTCAAACTCGTTCGGGTTACCGGTTCATATTAGTGAACCTCATATTCTTGAATACTTTCATCTTTCACTATGCTTTGTGCTATATCTAGTATATTTGTCATTTTAAAGGATTTTTAGTATTTTGTTTATTAATTAACTTGATTTCTTTATCTAAAAAATAGTTTTTAATTATTTTTTATTATTATTTTTTTTCTCTCTTATATATATGTGTATAAACAAGAAAATGTTAAAGAAAGTAAATAAAAAAATTTTGTTTTCTTTATCAAAACTTTGTCTTCTGTAATTGTTGTTCGTAAAACTTTCTGATGATCTCTTCTCCATCCAAAGCTTCGATTTCGTAAGTCACCGGATCGGTGTGAAATATTTTGATTATCTCGAAGATTTCCGAGGTCCATCGAGGAGTATAACCCTTTTCGAAGTGCTTCTTATAAGCGTAAATTCTCACTTGATCACCGACCGCAAATTTCGGCGTTCTAGACTTCTTCCTGATCTTACATCTCTCAGGATATAGATTCGTGTAGACTCGTTTTTCGTTTCGAGGATCGCTAGCTTCCACGAGAGTTATCTTGATCGATCTGTGTCGGGTGTTGTTGTAATCTTTAACCAGACCGTTCAGAGCGTATATGTATTTCTTGGTCGAATTCGCCGTGAAGCATCTGTGCATCTTTTCCTTCATCGTTCAATTCCAACGTTCCACCACGCTGGCTTTCTCTTCATTTTCGATTGAGTAGAGGTCGATGAACGTGCTTGTTGTAGAATTCCTTTCCCTTATCCACCCACAATTTACTCGGTTTTCAAGAAGACGAGTTGAACACGCTCTTCAGAGCCTCGGCGACGCAAGGTCCCGATTTATTCTTCAAAGCTCTTATCCAACCATATTTGGAAAACACGTCGATGACCATCAATAGATATTTGATGCCCTCGTTCCACCTCGAAAACGATCTCATGTCGACCAAGTCGGCAGACCAAATATCATCCAGACCCTTCACGAACACCCTTCTCTTTCGAAATTTACGCACTATGGGTTTGTGTAACTCCTTGGCCAATTCGCTCGTCAATAATCATTTCCTCTTCTTCTTTTCAGATGTGCTTTTTTTTTGGAACGCCCCATCCGAATCGACGTTTCGCACCGATCAGATTGCCGACCAGCGAACGTTCTATCTTCTCTCTCTTGGTCGGATTCGATATGCCTCTCAATTTCCCCAACATGTTTTTATCGCAGCCGTCATTGCAAGTCTTGGTGTCGGGATGTCCGGTGTAGCACAGATCGTGATCATACGTGGCCGCGTCCACCCTATTCACAGGGTTGCTCCAAGATTTGGGAGTCAGATCGGCATTGAGTATCTTGTACAATTTCGTTCCGGGTTCCCGTGAAACTGTGACTGGGCAGATGCATTTCGAAAGGTAGATTATTGATCATTTTATTCACGATGCCTTTACCTTTGCTCGCGTTCTTTTTTTTGACGAATCGTGTCTTGACAGAACCACACATGTCACAATTCCATGAAGCATCTGTCTGTCGTTTTTAGTTCATACTTCTCGAGAATTACTCGTCTCGGTAACTCTCTTACACTTTATGCAATACATTTTTTTTAAGAGTTATTTAAAGTAATTTCGTTTTTATTTTATATATAAATTTAATAATTAATTAATTCTGTTCTTATTATATATATATATTTTTTTCAATCGCTGCTCTTGAGTTCTATCATCTTACTGAATTCCTCCCTGGCCTCTTTCCTCCCCTTTTCCATGAGAGAATCCTTCATCTCTTCCTTGATGATTTGACGAGTCTTGATTCTCACGGCTTCTTTCATGGAATCGTATTTCGTTTTCTCGCTCAATATCGCGAAGTATTCTCCGTCCGATATCCTACCATCTTTCAACGCCATAGAGATCATTTCGGATATCGTGTCGATCTTGGAGTCGGCCAAGACGCGAATCTTGTCGTGTTTCCTCGCCTTCAAATATAATTTCCTACTCAAAAAGTTTCCGAGCGTGCTAAACAATCCGGCAGCAAGAGCCACTCCTTCTACGGTCAACACGATCAGAATGCCGACCGCGGTCGACAACAATCTGATGGCGGCGTGTAAACCCATGGAAATCATGATGAGTGTCGTGTCGATCGCATTGACGAATTTCACGAAACGCGAATACTTCTTCTTGAGAGAACGACGAGAATCTCTCTCTCGAGTTAGATACTCTTGGATCATACTGATTTGATTGATGCGATACCTCTCTCCTCTTTCTCTTTCTTCTAGCGATGGTGCCGTCGGCAAAACGTCGATCGGCTTCTCATCCTCGTCATCCACTAACGTCAGATACAATTTATTTCTGGTTCTCATTTTTGTTTTTTTTCTTTCTAATATTAGATAAAAAAATTTATGTGTGTATTTATTTTTATTTTCTATTCTCCCTTATTTTATATCAACGAGAAAACTTAGACGTATGCTTCATTGAACAATAATTTCATGATGCATCCCTTATCTCATAAAGTCAGACTTTTACACGTCAATTTCTGTTCTTCCGAAACTGTGGGCTTGCTTTGATCCTTATAGAAGAGTAATCTGTTCCAAAACGTGATCACTTCATTGATTTGAATGCGTTCGAACGCCGGTTCGAAATACTTGATGACCATATCTTCCCTTTCCATCCACAGACACGAATGATTCTCGTGATCGAAGTCTAGGTGATCCCGACATCTGACGCATCGTTCTAACAAGAGACGACCTAGTTGTTCATTCACGCAGAATGCATAGGGTCTCATCAGCATTTTTAAAAGAAACCTTACTCTAATAGTCTGAGAATCTCTCATGATTTATGTATTTATTTTTTTATTATCTATTCGATTTGATATATTTATTTTTTTTAAATAACTATTTATTTATATTTTTTTTCTCTCCTATATATCAATCAAAAACGTGACAGTGGGTTTGCGGATTTCTAACACCCTGGCAACACTCTTCATTCAAAACATTTCCATTAAGTGCTTATTAAGATTACCTCGCAATAACGTGCGTTAGTTTTACTTCGAGAAACGCGACAGTGGGTTTGCGAATTCTAACACAACCTCTTTACACGAGTCGATTTCCGACCTAAAATCCACAAGTGGATCTCCGTGTATGCCGCCATAGGGTTTTAGTGTTAAAATCGTGTATGGACGTGGATTATTAGAATCGGCAAGACGATGTTTTAGAAACGACAAAACGTTTTTTTTGCTCGTAATTTAACACTGAATCCTATGCGGAAACTCATTTGCCTATTTCAATCAAAATGGTACATGAACGCATACGTAAAACTACAGGCGTCTAGGATACAATTCAGTGATATTTGAACTCAAAGTGGATTCTAACACACCCTAAAAAAACGTTCAAATCGTGTACCTGTACACGATTTTAACACTAAATCCTATGGAGGTGTACACGAATGTATGTGTACACGTACACGTACATGTACAGCTGTGTTAATATCCGCAATTATCACCTACTCACACAGATTTTTCACATAAGGACGTTTTTCCCCATATATACACAGGCTACAATAACACAGATTCTTCACATAAGGACATTTCCCCATATACACGATGTTTGGCTGCAATGTATTGGGGAGTGCCATCAGACACTCTCCACTAGATTGCAGCAAAACTATTTCACATCATATTTGTAACATTGACATGAATTCTTCGAATACTATTATTATTTAGAGGATTGTTGTTACAAACCATTAGAGAGTCGCACCAAGCACTTCATGTATCCATAAATTGCAACAATAGCGCGCCTCAAAATCGAAAGACTGTTAAGGGTACCTTACAAGGTTCCGTGGATGAAAAATGCAAACAGAGCTGGTTGTCTCATTTTCATAAAGCAAACAGGCTCATAATATTTCAAAGGACGCAAAGATGAAACAAAACAAAAATAAACCATTGTTTTCAAACAATTTATTAGCTAAATATTTAAACAGTACATGTAATGGAAACAGATATGGAATGGAAACAGATAATATCTCAAAAAACAATCGGTTCTAAAGACAACAACAAAAAGAGGCACAATTTTGTATTTTCTTAAAAGCAATTTTAAAAGAGAATTATTACATGCTTTTATTCTATGGACTGGCTTTGAAATGATAAACTGATCAACCTGTACAGGAAATTTTAGAGACTTTGACCAGTTATGATTTTTCCAACCAGTTAACCACTCTCGCATGGGAGGTGTATGGAAACCTTTTGTATTAGTGAATTCAGGCAGTGAGACAGCAGAAAATACGAGATTCTAACTTATGCTAATCCTGCATAGAATACTTGGGCCTCGTCATCAAACCCGAGTTTTGCATGAGATTTTCATGTTTGTCATGCCTTAGTTTTGATACAAGATTTGCTTACGTAACATTTTAGGATTTTTTTGTATGAATCCAGTGGTTCAAAATATTTCCATTTAGATCCTGTCTAAAATTGTTTTCTCATATTAAAAATTCTCTCTGGTGAATCCGAGAATGATTTTAAAGAATATTCCTAATAATGCACACAGAGTTGAAATTTGGGCTCCAATAGAGTGCCCAGATATTAATCCAGGGACCTGATTTGAACAAACTTGAATCTGACTGCCCTAGAAATGTTGTATATATCCAAATATAAAAAGGATTCTAATTGGGGAATCTGAAGAAGATTTTTAAAGAATATTCCTTATAATGCACAATGTTAATATTTGGGCTTCAATAGAAAGTGCTGATATTGCCCCAGGGGCCTGGTTTGAAGAAACCTGAATCTGAGACTGTCCCCTCCCCTGAAGATGTTGTCTGGTGGATCTTAAGAGGATTTTTGAAGAAATTTCCTCATATTACAGTAAGTTGAAATCTTTAATCCCATAGGGAGTGCAAATATTAATCCAGGGACCTGACTTGAACAAACTTGATTCCCCCCCCCACCCCACACCCATTCTTATTCCTGGATTTGAAGAATTGTTCATAGAATATTCTTCACAATGTACTAAGTTAAACTTTAAACTCTGGGCTCCAATAGCAAGCCTAAATATTGGCCCAGGAAATCGATTTGATCAAACTAGAATCTGAGCCCCCTCCCTGAGGTGATATATTATAAATATAAAAGGAGTTGAACTGGTAGATCTGAAGAAGATTTTTAAATGCTCTAAATTGAAAATCGGGCTCCCAATGGAATTTGAAATATTAACCAAGGAACCCAAAGGAATTTCAAATATTAACCAAGGAACCCGACTAGAGCAAACTTGAATTTGCCCCCCCCCCCCCCCCCAAATATGATGTACATACCAAATGTGAAAGGGTTTGGACTGGTGGGTTTTTCAGGAATTTTCCACATATTGCACAAGTTAAAATTCTGATTCCCATAGGGGGCCCAAATATTAATCCAGGGACTTAATTTAAACAAACTTGAATCTGACCCTCCTAGAGACGTATGCCGAATATCAAAAGATCCTTATTGATGGTTCTGGAGAAGAGGATTTTTGTAATTTTGGAGAAAAAAAAATTTGGATGCTATCAGAGTTATGGTCCTGGTAGCGGCCAGTTTATTTGAACAAACTAATTGACATACATACATTATGTAGCAATTAGTAGAGTCACAAACATGAATGGCTTTTTTTTTTCTTAATTTGGCAGAAAAAAAATATCTTTTGATAATCAAGTAAGTGTTGAGATGGAAAGACTTAGAGAGGAGAAACAACTCAAACTTTGTTTCACACCAGTTTATTTCATGCCAGATGATACAACAAGGATAATTTTCCATAATGCACATTCTGTCCACAAGCACTTTCAAGATATTGCTGCAGACCATCATTTCCAAGCATCCGACATAATAGGGCTAGCAGAATCCAGATTAACAGAGAAAGACTTTCTTTTGTATACCATGGAAGGATATAACAACTCACGGAATGATCAGCCATCCGAGCACAATTTGCGACCACATCATGGTCAACTGATACTTTATAGAGAAAATTATAACATTAACTCTAGCGACATTTTTCATTTCAATGATGTATGCCTTGAGTTCTCTGTTATTAAATTTCCCACAAGAGAACAAATAGTTTACTTGTACAGAAAACCATCTTCTCAATTTTTTCAGGCATATGGTGTTGAAATATTTAAAACAACACATCAACCAATTTGACCCTTTTGTTATTCGGGGTGATTTCAACTTTGATATAAATGAAAATAAGAATGAAACCTTTCTAGATTTCATGGAGGAAACATTTCAGTACCAACAGATCATTGCTGAAGATACTTACCAAACACCTGACTCTGCTTCCAGAATTGACTTGATATTCACAAATATTACTGATGTGGAAACAATTATTAAAGAATGTCCATGGTCTGACCACAGAGCAGTTGTTGCAGTCATACCCAGAATTGGTGTTTAACAAAAAAATGTTTTTCATTGGTCAATAGCTTGATTAATCAACTCTGTGGTTTATTGACTAATGAGAGGAAAGTGTAAGTCATTGAAAAACTATTCACATAAAATTCAATTTTCAATTTGTGCTAAAATGATTTTTGTTCAGTACCTGTATGTTGTTTTCAATGTTCTAATGCACATTTTCCACTTATTATAATTTCATAGGATTGTACATAAAATGTAACCTTATCAATGTGTGTTTCAGAAAAAAATATTAGTAAAATTTCAAACTTGAAATGACATGTTTCATTGATATCCATTCGACATTTTGTTTTTAACTTATCTTGACAAAGTCGAACTAAGCTCTTGTCATTGGGCGTGCAGAAGTCTTAGTCTGTCCGTCTGACCACAATTTGTATGGCACAGGCTACAGGCCGTAGTTCTTATCTGATGATCACCAAATTTCATATGCAAGTTAGGGTTGATGTCTAGATGAGAATGTCTATTTTGTTCAGGGTCAGCTACCTACAATGGCCATCACAACAGCCATCTTGGATGTCTCCAAAAATTGTATGGGGTGGGCTGGAGGATGTAGTTCTTGTCTGGTCTTTACAAATTTTTTTTTAATCATGCTCAGGGCAATGTAGAGATCAGAACGTTCTATTTTGGTCACCGTCAGCTACCAATAATGGCCGCCACAACAGCCATTTTGTATTTTTCATTACAGGTTGGAGGCCACTTTTATGAATCGATTTTCTTGAAATTTGGCTCGGTGTCTCAGTGTTGAGTAGATGAGATTGTAGTATTTTGGTTATGGTTGGCTGCTCTCATAGTGTGGAGGGCTGATGTAAGTGAGATGGGGGTTGGGGTCTGTGGGGGGCGTTTTTTTTTTCTCCTTCTTTAAAGAGATTTGAAAGGATTTGAAGTGACTTTATAAGAAAAAACAATATTTCACCGTGTTTGCCTGGTGTTGGGTTGGGTCCCATGGGTGAATTTTAAATTTTTTTTAATTATTTTTTATGCATTTTAGAGTATTTTGAGTGATTTCATGAAAAAACCCACTAAGTTAAACCCAGAGGGTTTGACAGGACCAGGAGGTCCATAGGAGGAAATTTTTATTTTTTATTTTATGCATGGAATCACTCAAAATTCTCCAAAGCATATTTTAAAGCCCCCCCCCCCCCCCACCCCCTCGATACCCCCCCCCCCCCCACCAAAAAAAAAAAGGAAAGAAAGAAATTTCACCTCATGCAATGGGGCTGGGAAGAGTGGGTTGAGGTCTGTAGGGTGAATTTTTTTTTTCTTCTTTTTTTGCTTTAGAATGAGTTTTGAAGAATTTTAAGTGGTTTTATGAAAAGAACAGAAAACTTCTCCCATAAACCCCATGGGGCTGGGGCTGGGATGATTTTTTTTTCTTTTGCTTTAAAATGTGTTTTGGAGGATTTTGAGTGATTTCATGCAAAGAAAATGCACCCAGTTCACCCACATAGGGTGGGGGTATGGGAGGGAGGAAGGGTCCATGGAGTGGGTTTTTTTTGGGGGGGGGGGGGGGGGTGAGGGGCATAAAATCACTGAAAATATCCAAAACACATTTTAAAGCCAAAGTCAATAATTATGGCACAATTTACTTGAGTGTAACACAAAATTTGAGTAATTATGACATTAATCCCCAAAATATACCATAAGGTCAAGAAAAGCTACAGTGTCATTGACATTTTCATTTATAACCGTTATGGATAATATGCCGGGGTTGCTCCCAAAACAGCGACTATTTGGGTTTCCTTTTTTTCTAAAACAACATCAAACTGCGATTTAGTTTCAACGATATTTATTACTGAAAGTTTCAATTGTATACATCACGCAAACAAAGGAACAACTCGTGAAAATTATAGTATACAATGTAACAGAACAACAGAATACAAGAATAAATGTAAGGGATTCAACAGTAAGCTATGGATTTTGGAAGTCGTCTCCCTTGATGGATAGAGTATGATAAGAAGACAACATGAGGCATTTGCTGGACTAATATTGTTTAAACCAGGAGACAAATAACAGGAAGAAGGGAGTAGAGATAAAACAGAAGAAACAGAGAGGAGACAAAGATGAGGATAAAGACAGAAGTCAGCTCGAGTTAAAAGAAGAAGGAAAAAGACAGTTTTGGTGATTTGGGTTAAGCAGACATGAATCGGGTTGGTAGACGAGTAATGTACTTATTTAGTGACGCGAATGAAATTAATAGCTGGTGTCGACTGTTTCAAGCAGTATACTTAGTTAGATGTGCACGTACGCATGTAGGTTACGTAATTGCTGTAGCAGACTAAACCATTTGCTAAATACAATGAAATCCTGCACAGCTTTAAATTTAAAGCGGTTTTCTGCATCAAGTTATCAAGGAATTCCGAACCAAGTAGAAGAGTACTAGGGTGAAGAGTAGAAGGGAGTAAATCAGTTGTAATACTGTGCGCATGTTCATGTATTGGACAATACAACAGGAAATGCTCGACAGTCACTCCTACACCACAAACGCAGAGGGGGGAAGGTGATAAGTGGTTATTGTATAAATGTGCATTAAGATTTCTGCAGCTCGAGCGCAACCTACAGTGGTAAATCTGACCAGCCCGCGATAGAGCTCCGCCGTAAAAAATCGATGGTCGTAGATAGCCATCATTTAGGAAGGTCGTAAAATTGCTCAGGGATGAGTTTTCTCTGACAGATAATGGTAAGTTATTCCACTGACTCGACGTATTTGGGATAAACGAAGGTTGGTCTTTCTTTCTTTATTGGTGTTTAAGGTCACATATTTTTGCACAATGGCTAATCATGACCACAACGAAGGTTGGTATAGTTGCGAGTTACAAAAGGGAACTCGGTGATTCTGGTGGGAGCGTAGGTTTTGACTTTGACTGGTTAAGGAAACTGTTGGTGGAACTTTGTTAGCAATATGTTGAGGCATCAGATGATGGTATATTTTGAAAAAAATGTTTCAGTCTGTGTTTACGACGTCTTTCTTCTTTAAACTAAATTCTTCCAATATGGAAGGGGAATATCCTCGAGTGTTGATGTCAAATCACGGAATCCAAATTTTACGGACTCGGCTAGGAATGCCTTATATAGCCAGTTTATATGTACAGAGGGGAAATCTGATTGAATATTTTGAAGGCATATAGCTATGAAGTAGTGATACAAGTCAACATTAATGGATGATAGTTTAGTCAAATAGTACTGGTACAAGGCCGCAATGGAACAAGGCTGCTGTAGAAGCTAATAATAGGACAGATAGACCATAGGCAAGTAGTTATCTTGGAGCTTTGGAGATAAGATGGAAGCCGTTGGTAAGACAACATTAGACCTCATTGAGGGATTTCTCATGGCCCCATACGACAAAAAAGGGATTCTCCAGAAGGGAAGGTATAATCGATAGGTATCCTCAAATGATACAATACCAGGCCATAGGTATGCTCAAATATTGAAATGAGGCTAAGCGTCGTAGTAAATTATACCTCATTGAGGGATTTTTTCATGTCCCTCATGACCTCAAAAGAAAATGAGACTATGAGGGATAGTAAATTAGGCCTCATTGAGGGCTTTTACATAGCCCTCATGGCCTCATACGACAAAAAAGGATTCTCCAGAAGGTATAATCGATAGGTATCCTCAAATAATACAATACCAGGCCATAGGTATCCTCAAATAGTGAAATGAGGCTAAGAGTCGTAGTAAATTATACCTCATTGAGGGATTTTTCATGGCCCTCATGACCTCAGAATTCATTGAGGCTATGCGGGATAGTAAATTATGCCTCATTGAGGGCTTTTACATAGCCCTCATGGCCTCTTACGACTAAAAAGGGATTCCATAGCCACGGGTGTTTCCCCAAAATGGGATTCCATGGGACGTGGCCATTGGATATAGAGGTGATGAGACTCGGAAAGGACTTCATTGTTATAAGGGGAGATAACTCTGCATACAGATTATGGGAAATCGAGCAATCTGACTGGTTTGTTATAATCTATATAAAGGATCTAGATAAAGGAAACTACAAGAGTACTCGGAATAGGGTCAGAACTAACAAGAATAGACCTGAAAAGCTAAATATAGTAATAATAAGGTAAACTGTTCCAACTGATAGGCCCTTCTACTGTACTGGAGTATACCCCAGGACAAAGGAACATGGTCAGGTAGACGAAAACTATTGCATATATAGATAGAAGCAGAGAATTCTGAAAGAATTCGAATTAGTAAAAGTTGTCGGGTTGTTTGTGGTAATTCTACGAATCGGGAAATTACTCTTCTACAAAGGAACACAACCTCCGAACATACCCCTGTCTTGTTAGAAGCCATTGGGTCACATAGCAACCACGTGCTACAATAGAAACCAAGATGCTGCCTCCAGTATACAAAATGGACGACGGAAACACATATCACCCTAATGACACGTGCTACGCATGCGCACTCACCCCACGTATCACTATGGAGAGGACGCCACAAGATGGCCACTCACGCGGGTTACCATGCCAACACAACATGGCGCCACTGGGTCACGTGACAAGACGTCACTTCCGAGGTCCCCCAAATGTTCCCTCAAAACCACATTACATACTACTCTGGCACTTACAGTTGCACCAGTAACAATCCTGGTCGCTGCGATCTGAATTTTCTCCAGATTAGCAGCCTTGGTCGTCGTACAATTGTCCCAAACTGTATTATCATATTCCAGGAAGGGTGTAATAAAAGCAAAATAAATTTAGCACATTACGATCAAGGATGAATTTGTGACTCCTCAGTGTGTCAATACGGGATCAGGCTTTGGTTCATATATTGACAACATGGTCATTCTATGCGATTTCGGTATTACGATAAATATGCCCAAGTTTCTAAGTAAAATACAGAGCAGAATTATTGTACGCATGACCCCAGTCTCCCACTGCCAATGCGCACACTCAAACCAGATAACATTATTGACACTCGTTTCTGGCTCTCGTCAGTGGAGTCATAATTAGGCTTTTCCCTCTGGAAAAGACTATTGTTTTTCTACGGATTATTATTTTTTTATTTTTTTTTTTTTTTTTTTTTTTTTTTTTTTTTAGGCTTTTCCCTCTGGAAAAGACTATTGAATTTCTACGGATTATTATTATTTTTTTTTTGGGGGGGGGTTTTTGGGGTTTTTTTTTTTTTTTTTTTTTTTTTTCCACACATTTTGTCCGTACGATTCAGAAGCCATTTTCGAGCCGATTTTCACGAAATTTTGCACACGCATAGAGGGGCACAAAATCTAAAAATGTACCGAAGCGGAATTTTCGATTTAACCCTTATTTCGTCAGAATTGGCAAAGAACTGTCAAAATTGGGGTTTATCGGCACTTTCTCGAAACACGTCTTGTAGATTTTTTTTAAACCTTCACCATTGATAGACCTGCCTCTGCCACGACCTTTGATATACATGACATATCTGGCGATGCATATGGTAACCCTCCACAGGCTGCCAAACATCGAAATTTTGATGAAATGGGCCGGTTTTAGGCCCCCAGAGAACCCAAACGATACCCGAGAGATAAACATAACTTCCTTTACTGGAAGTGGAATTCACCGGAGATCATTTTTGTAAGTAATAAGAGTGTACAAAAAACCAAGCGTTAACCCGTTTTGGGCTGGTTAAACAGCAATACCCCCATAAAGCTAAAAAATTCAGGTTTTCCGTGGATTTCTCTAAACGAGTCTTGTAGATTTTCAAGAAAAAATTGTCACTCCCAGGCCTTGATGTGACAATAGAAGTTGCATGGACAAAATACTGCGGTGAGCATTTGTTAACCCTCCAAGGGCTGCTAAAAGTCAAAATTGTGATAAAATGGGCTGTTTTTGGACGCCAACAGCACCCAAACGGTATACCACAGAGAAAGTGGCCTTCATTAATCGGACGCAAAATTGATCGGAAAATATTTTTGAAAGTGGTAAGGGTATTCAAAATTCGACGTCTTAACCCATTTTGGGCTGGTTAAAGAGAGATACCCATTAAAATCTTAAAATACCCATTTTCTGTGGATTTCTCTAAAAACATCTTGTAGGTTTTCAAGAAAAAATCGGCTATTCGCAGGTCTTGGTGCGACATTACAAGTTGCATGGACAAAATATTCCGGTCAGCATTAGTTAACCCTCCCAGGGCTCCCCAACGTCAAAATTGTGATAAAATGAGCTGTTTTTGGACACCAAAAGCACCCAATGGGTACACCACAAAGAAAAGCGCCCCCTTTTATCGAGTGTACAATTTATACAGAAACATTTTTGTAAGTAGCAAGGGTATTCAAAAGTCGAAGTCTTAACCCACTTTGTGTAGGCTAAGAGAGATATCCCTTAAAAGCTTTAAATTCCCATTTTCTGTGAATTTCCCTAACAGTAACTTGTAGGGGTTCGAGAAAAATTGACTATTCGTAGATCTTTATGTGACATTCCAAGTTGCAGGGACAAAATACTCCGGTGAGCATTTATTAACCATCTACAAGCTGCCAAGCATCATAATTTTGTTGACATGGGCTGTTTTCGGACACGCACAGCACTCAAAGTATACACGAGAGATAAACATAATCACCTTTGTTGGAAGTGCTATTCACAGAGAACCATTTTTGTAAGTAATAAGGGTATTCAAAAAACCAAGCGTTAACCCCTGTTGGGGAGGTTAAGAGGGATACCCATCGAAAGCTTAAAAATCGTTTTCCCTGGATTTCTTTAAACACCTTGTAGGGTTTCAAGAGAAAATGGCCGTTGATAGGTCTTGGTATCACATTACCAGTTGCATACATTATTCTGGTAGGTATTTGTTAACCCTCCATGGGCTGCTAAATGTCAAAAATTTTGAAGAAATAGTCTGTTTTTGAACACTACCAACATCAAATGGAAATGCCACAGAGAAACGTAACTTCTTTTATTGGACGCAAACCTGATAGAGAAACATTTTTTTAAGTAGTAAGGATGTACAAAAATCGAGGTCTTAACCCATTGTCGACTGGTTAAGGAGATATACCCATCAAAAGCTTAAAATTCCCGTTTTCTGTGGATTTCTCAAAAAAATCTAGCACGTTTTCAAGAAAAATTGACCATTTGCAGGTCTTTGAGTGACATTACAAGTTGCATGGACAAAATATTCCGGTAAGCAATTATTAACCCTCCAGAGCCTGCAAAGTATAGACATTTTGAGAAAATGGGCTGTTTTGGGGCACCCATAACACCCAATGTGTACCTGCGTGATAAACATAACCTTCTTCATTGGAAGTGAAATTCACTGAGGATCATTTTTGTAAGTAATGAAGGTATTCATAAAACCAAGCATTAATCCGTTTAGGGCTGGTTACAGAGCGATACCCCACAAAAGGTTAAAAATTCGTATTTTCCGAGGATTTCTCTAAAAGCCTCTCGTAGGTTTTCAAGACAAATATTGGCCATTCTCATTTGAGACTACTATACTCACCTTGTATGAACTCAAAAGTAAGTGTATAGTATTTATTATCAAGAATAACCGCCCATAAGTTCCACTCTCACTGTGTCCCGCTTCATCGGTCAATTCCACGGTGTCCCACGCCAGCGGTCGATTTATCCAAACAAAATTACCAAGGTTACCACCTCCTCCCTGCCTCTTTCTCCAACCAAACACACATTGAAAGGTACGCCTCACCTCGTATTCCACACTGCCCTGCATGATATCATTTATTATTTATTTATTGGTGTTTAAGGGCATATACTTATGCACAATGGCTAATCATGACCGTGACAGTTCTACGGGTGGAGGAAGCCACAGTACCTGGAGAGAACCACCGAGCAACGACGAGCAGCTGCCAGCTTCCCAACATCGTAACTCCGAACTACAGCACAGGCAGGGTTAGATTGGTTGAAGACATGCGTACCGTCGACGTGCAGTACGCCTTAGTACATGGCGGCATCATGCCCCCATATGGACAATCAGAGTTAAGTGCCTTGCCCAAGGACACAGCATGGGAGTCCGAATTGATCGCTCAGACGGCCACCCATCCAATGATAAACCAGGCTCAACGTTGCTTTACTTCGGTGATCTGACGAGAACCGGCTACCACAATGCCACCGCGCCCCACCACTGCATGATAAGAAAGCAGTAAATAACGTTAGCTACAATGGGATCAGTTACTTATAATATCAAATAGTGTTGACACTATAGCATTTCCCCGACAGTGGGTCCAGGTATATACTAGTTTGTAAAACGGCTATACACTGCCCCTCCTCCGCCCCAGGGTGGCGACGTGGCAGTATATATCCATCTTACTGACGCTATGTTGTGCCTAAGGAACCTTACAATAAAAGGTGGGGCTCCCCAACATGGGAAGGGGGTCAGGTATATTTACTACTCTGTAAGGCGGTTATCAAATGCAGTGGTGCATGGCGCCAAGATTTCCCCGGCAGTGGGGCTAGATATATACTAGTTTGTAAGACGGCTATACTCCCCTTCTCCGTCCCAGGGTATATTTTATCTACACATATGTACAAACAACACTTCCTGTTTACGAATGTAATAACTTCATGTTTGTCGTTGTATGTATGGATATCTTCATTGTAATAAATAAAACTAATCCTCCGGGGAAAAACCAATTGGAGAGAAATTTACTTCTGCTATTAACAGACATGTGATAGGTGAGCTCTACAAGGTGTGAAAAAATGACATAATCATGCATAACAACTGTGGTCTAATAGGAGATAATTGACACAGGGACTATACATGACATGCTTAAGAATTTAAAGTTCACATTTTCTGTGGATATCTTCAAGTGGTTCTTACAGATTTTTAAGAACAAATAAACCCTGGAGAAGAAGTATTCTCGCAAGCCTTCATTAACCCTCCACAAACCGTCAACTATCGAAATTTTAGATAAATTTGAGATACAATAGGCTATTTGCATTAGACGCTGATTCTCAGACGCTGATATTAATATTAACCCTCTCTACATACAATGATGATTTAGCCAAAACGTTCTTTTATCACACTGGGTCATTTGAGACTATTGGGTCATTTGAGACTATTATACCCACTTTTCTCAAGACATCAATAAAAATACTTTAATGATACAATTAAAAACAATTCTTCAGACACTCCAGGGTCATAAAAAAATCATGGATGTTTATTAACCCACTACAGACTGCCAAGCATCGTAATTTTGTTGAAATGGGCTGTTTTCAGATACGCGCAACACCCAACGTGTACCTGGGAATTACCCATAATCTCCTTTGTTGGAAGTGGAATTCACCGAGGACCATTTTTGTAAGTAATAAGGGTATTAAAAAAACCAAGCGTTAACCCCTTTTGTGGTTGTTAATAGTGATACCCATCAAAGGCTTAAAAATTTATGTTTTCCCTGGATTTCTTTACAAACATCTGGTAGCGTTTCCAAGAGAAAATGGCCATTGATAGGTCATGGTGTCACATTACCAGGTGATTGGATAAAATATTCTGGTAAGCATTTGTTAACCCTCCATGGGCTGCTAAATGTCAAAATTTTGAAAAAAATAGCCTGTTTTTGAACAACAACAACATCAAAAGGGAATGCAACAGAGAAACGTAACTTCTTTTACCAGACGCAAAACTGACAGGGAAACATTTTTGTAAGTAGTAAATGGATTCAAAAATCGAGGTCTGAACCCATTTTTGACTGTTTAAGGAGATATATATATGCTTAAAATTCCAGTTTTCTATGGATTTCTCAACAACAAAAAATTCAAGAACAATTGACCATTCGCAGGTCTTTGAGTGACATTACAAGCATGAACAAAATGTTTCGGTAAACATTTGTTAACCCTCCAGAGGCTGCCAAGCATAGACATTTGGAGAAAATGGGCTGTTCTTGGGCAACCATAACACCAAATGTGTACCTACGAGATAAACATAACCTCCTTCATTGGAAGTGGAATTCACCGTCGATCATTTTTGTAAGTAATGAAGGTATTCACAAAACCAAGCATTAACCCTTTGGAGCTGGTTACAGGGAGATACTCCTCAAAAGGTTAAACATTTGTGTTATCTGAGGATTTCTTTAAAAACATGCCGTAGATTTTCAAGAAAAATTGGCCATTCTCTGATCTTAGTGTGACATTACAAGCTGCATGTACAAAATATTCCTGTAAGCATTTGTTAACCTTATGCAGGTTCTCAAACATCAAAATGTTGATAAAATGGGCTGTGTTTGCGTACCCACAGCACCCAAAGTTGGGAGGAGAGATCAAAACAAGTGGAAGTAGAATTCACTGAGAATTATTTTTGGAAGTAATAAGAGAATTCAAAAAACAACACTTAACCCGTTTTGGGCTGGATAAACAATGATACCCATCAAAAGCTTAAAATTCATGTTCTCCCTGGATTTCTCTGAAAACATCTTGTAGATTTTAAAGAAAAAAATGGCCATTCACAGTTCTTGGTGTGACATTACAAGTTGCATGAATAAATATTCCTGTTACCACTTGTTAACCCTCTACAAGCTGCCAGACATCAATATTTGGGATACATTTGAGATAAAATGAACCATTTTTAAATTGACACAGCACTCAGTGGGTATGTGTCAAACAAACATAACTCCTTTTGTCGGTAATTCACTTGTTGGAAGACGATATTGACATTAAACCAGTCCACCGTTAATGATGGTTTTTACCTAAACAATTTTTTATCAAACTCTGTCATTTGAGATTACTATCTTCACCTTTTTCATAACATCAATGAAGGGACTTCAGTGAGACAGTTAAAAACAACAAGACACTGTGGGGTCATGAAAAATCATGGAATCTCATCGGGAAAAGCCATGATTCTCCAGAATCATAAAGTCTAGTTTTGGGTTTTTTTTTTTTTTTTTTTTTTTCACACATTTTGTCCGTACGATTCAGAAGCCATTTTCGAACCGATGTTCACGAAGTTTTGCACACGCATAGAGGGGCACAAAATCTAAAAATGTACCAAAGCGGAATTTTCGATTTAACCCTTATTTCGTCAGAATTGGCAAAAAACTGCCAAAATTGGGGTTTATCGGCACTTTCTCGAAACATGTCTTGTAGATTTTTTTTTATACATTCGTCATTGCTAGACCTGTCTGTGACACACCCTTTGGAACACATGACATATCAGGCGATGCATATGGTAACCCTCCACAGGCTGCCAAACATCGAAATTTTGATGAAATAGGCCGGTTTCAGGCCCCCACTGCACCCAAACAATACACGAGAGATAAACATAACTTCCTTTATTGGGAGTGGAATTCACCGTGGATCATTTTTGTCAGTAATAAGGGTGTTCAGAAAACCAAGCGTTAACCCATTTTGAGCTGGTTAAACAGCAATACCCCCATAATGCTCAAAATTTCGTGTTTTCCGTGGATTTCTCTAAACGAGTCTTGTAGATTTTCAAGAAAAATTGGTCACTCTCAGGTCTTGGTGTGACATTACAAGTTGCATGGATAAAATATTCCGGTCAGCATTAGTTAACCCTCCCCGAGCTGCTAAACGTAAAAATTGTGATAAAATGGGCTGTTTTTAGACGCCAACAGCACCCAAACGGTATACCAGAGAGAAAGGGGCCTTCATTTATCGGACGCAAAATTGATTGGAAAATATTTTTGAAAGTGGTAAGGGTATTCAAAATTTAACGTCTTAAATCATTTTGGGCTGGTTAAATAGAGATACCCATTAAAATCTTAAAATACCCGTTTTCTGTGGATTTCTCTATCAACATTTTATAGGTTTTCAAGAAAAAATCGGCTATTTGCAGGTCTTGGTGTGACATTACAAGCTGCATGAACAAAATATTCCGGTCAGCATTAGTTAACCCTCCCCGGGCTGTTGAAGGTCAAAATTGTGATAAAATGGGCTGTTTTTGGACACCAACAGCACCCAAAGGGTACACCACAAAGAAAAGTGCCTCCTTTTATCGAGCGCACAATTTCTACGGAAACATTTTTGTAAGCAGTAAGGGTATTAAAAAGTCGACGTCTTAACCCATTTTGGCAGGCTAAAGCGAGATATCCCTTGAAAGCTTTAAATTCCCATTTTCTGTGAATTTCCCTAACGGTAACTTGTAGGGTTTCAAGACAAATTGACTATTTGTAAGTCTTTATGTGACATTACAAGCTGCATGGACAAAATACTCCGGTGAGCGTTTATTAACCATCTACAAACTGCCAAGCATCGTAATTTTGTTAACATGGGGCTGTTTTCTGACACGCACAGCACCCAATGTATACATGAGAGATAAACATAATCTCCTTTGTTGGAAGTGGAATTCACAGAGGACCATTTTTGTAAGTAATGAGGGTATTAATAAAACCAAGCGTTAACCCCTGTTGGGGAGGTTAACACGGATACCCATCGATAGCTTAAAAAATCGTTTTCCCTGGATTTCTTTACAAACATTTTGTGGGGTTTCCAAGAGAAAATGGCCGTTGATAGGTCTTGGTGTCATATGACCAGTTGCATGGATAAATTATTCTGGTAGGCATTTGTTAACCCTCCATGGGCTGCTAAATGTAAAAAAAATTGAAGAAATAGTCTGTTTTTGAACACCAACAAATGGAAATGCCACAGAGAAAAGTAACTTCTTTTACCGGACGCAAAACTGATAGGGAAACATTGATATTGATATTAACCCATTCTACCATTAATGATGGGTTTTACCTAAACATTTTTTTTTATCAAACCCAAACCGAGTCATTTGAGACTACTATACTCACCTTTCTCATAACATCAATGAGGGAACTTCAGTGAAACAGTTGAAAACAATTCATCAGACACTGTGGGGTCATGAAAAATCATGGAATCTAATCGGGAAAAGCCATGATTCTCCAGAATCATAAAGTCTAGTAATCAAATAAAATTATTCGGGTCGCAAGGGATTTCAAATCCCACATCGTCCCTGTGCGCCGTCGGGCTCTGAAACTTTTCATTCACCATTCATCTCCTTTCCCTTACCCATATTCCAGACACCAAGTGATGCGCAACCGCCAGTGCTACAGTATGCACCTCCTCCCTCACTCTCCAACAAAAGAAGAGGAAAGAAAAACACACATACGCAAAGAAAGGTTCAGTCAGTGAGTACAGTTTGCGAGTGCGCCAGTCTACGGGTGACACCTCGTTTCACTGGTGGATACTGGGTTGGGTCGTGACCAGACGGGTATTGCATGGGTATTTTTCTCCTTTGAGCATAGCCTGATCGTACAGTGAATCGTAAGGCTATCCTGATATCAAGTGTGAAGAGTGAAGATATTGTAGTAGACAAGTATTGTAAAATTCTAAGATCACCTTGTGAAGTGGTGAATGGGCAGACATTTCACACATGCATGCTCTCAGTATAGTTTTTTTTTCTTTTCGCTATTAATTCATACTGTCCACCTGTTATAGCATATCCGTATCCGATCTGGCATTAACCATGGTCAGAAATGGGGTCCCGGTTGACCGCGGAAAGCGCCGGATAGACTACGGATATGCTACGGTTGTGTCCCGTTGAGAGAAGTGGGTCTAGTGGGCCAAATATATAGTTTTAACGGACCAAACCGTGGGAGTATGAGAACGTGAAAATTACAACACTAGCGGGATGGTGGATCTGGATCGTTGAAATAGAAGTCGAAGACAAGTTCTTGGGGAATTGGCGTTTATTTACAGCGACAGTACTGGAACTCCAGATACAGAAGTAACAAAGGTTCACGAACAATCGGGAGCCTCCGACTGGAAAGTGAAGAATGAACCTTCTGAGGCGTCTCCCTTACAGAATAGTTACCAAAAAAATACAAGAACTGCGTTTATATACATATAAATTACACAACAGATTAACAAATGATCGCTGCTACGACAAAATACTACGAACAATTAGTTTAGATTAAACAATGGCTGATTGAGGGACGCTTGGCGAAAAGCTACCGTGAGTTGTTCAGACTTGTCATAAATAAGGTTCTTACGAAATTAACTTAACTCTCTGTAATGTGACATTTGATAGAATTAGAACATAATGGAATACAGATATGGAGGAAATAGTCTTTGAAATGAATCTGATAACATTTAATAAATCATCGAAATTGAAACTGAACTCATCAGAAAATCATCGCTACAATATTACGCCTTTGTTATTGAAAGATGACTCCGGCATCTTTTGAGGAAAAAAACAAACGATATAAGGGTGACAGAAAATTAGAATTTCCATAGAAAGATATTTTTAAAATCAAATTTTACAATATGCGCAGGTCGAATAATTTTTAAATAGAGCAATTGTTATAGTCAGTGAATGTGAAAGAAATCGTTCTAAAACAGAAGCAAATGAATAAGCACTAATTACATACCAAAATAAAAATTCCAATATGAAATAATTTGAAACAGTCAAGAAGTGAAAATTTCGCAAAGGCGCGTCTCTGGATGCCATTTTGAAAAATGTTTATGTTCCACTAGAAGAGTACTGATGAGGCGAGAGACATCGTCCATCTTGTCAGGTGATACCTCAAAGGCTATGGGTTTCGGATAATCCATTGTGTGTTCTTCGATGAAGAGTTTTTCACTTTTGGTGTCCAGATAAATTTCACACATGCCGTTAAGTTCCTTGAATGAACGTGGATACTGCTTCACAACAGTAATTGTCTCTGGTGGTTCCATCGGTGGTAATCTTTGTGCCACAACTGTATATTGCTCGTTTTCAACACTTTCCGATATACTTTTAACGGAAACTGTGTTGACGTTCCCGCGAATGTTCTTCTGTTCGGAGATGAGTTGTCGAGCTTGGGAGCTGAGGTCAGCTTCGCCAACCCACGTATTTCGAGTAGCGGGTCGCCCAAGCCATTTGATCAAGTATTGTGGTTTGCCTGAGCGACCCATACGTTGTCGTACGATTTTCTCTGCAAGTGGAGGATTCGCACAAACATCTCGTGCAGGTCTTTCTTGTAAATGGGTGGTAGAAATCTTTTCCGTTTCCTTGAATTTAGAATACACTGGCATGGCGTCCATCACTTGCACGGATTGGTACTGTGTAGTTTTGGGAACAGGAGCCGCCTGAACAGATGAATGAGTGGTTGAGGGCGTTGTTGTAATGCCAGCGTCAATGGAAAATGGCGGCCGAGTTGAGACTTGTACAGCGGTACTCACAGTTTCTACATGTAACTCCTCTGGTTTTGCGGACAGAGGCGATACAAATTTCTTTGCCTGCTCCTTCCTCTCGAAGAACTCTCGTTTTCGAATCTCGTCTCTGAGGCGATGAGAAAAAGATTTGTTTTTCGTTGTTTGTTTTTGCCATTTCAGCGTTAAACTGACATCTCCATCCTCTATGTTGATGTTCCAGTTCAAATGGTGATGGCCGACGTCGATAGTGGAGAGGAGAGCCTGGATATTCTCTGGTATAGTGGCCATTGTTTCTTTTCTCCACCAGGATAGTTGCCTCGGATTCTAACACCAGTGTGAGAACGTGAAAATTTCAACACTAGCGGGATGGTGGATCTGGATCGTTGAAATAGAACTCGAAGACAAGTTCTTGGGGAATTAGCGTTTATTTACAGCGACAGTACTGGAACTCCAGATACAGAAGTAACAAAGGTTCACGAACAATCGGGAGCCTTCGACTGGAAAGTGAAGAATGAACTTTCTGTGGCGTCTCCCTTACAGAATAGTTACCAAAAAATACAAGAACTGCGTTTATATACATATAAATTACACAATAGATTAACAAATGATCGCTGCTACGACAAAATACTACGAACAATTAGTTTAGATTAAACAATGACTGATTGAGGGACGCTTGGCGAAAAGCTACCGTAAGTTGTTCAGCCTTGTCATAAATAAGGTTCTTATGAAATTAACTTAACTCTTTGTAATGTGACATTTGATAGAATTAGAACATAATGGAATACAGATATGGAGGAAATAGTCTTTGAAATGAATCTAATAACATTTAATAAATCATCGAAATTGAAATTGAACTCATCAGAAAATCATCGCTACAATAGGAGACCGTGACATAACCGTAGAGACCGTAAAAGAACCATAGCATATCCGTAACACAGCAGCATGACCGTGACTAACCGCGACCAACCATGGCTTGTCCGTAGCGCTTCCGGTAGTGTCGGTAGCATAGCCGTAGAAAAACTTCACATAACCGTAATAATCCTTGGTACTTCCTTAGCACAACCATAGTACATCCTTAGCATTTCGTTAGATCTTACGTCGTGGGCGCTGTAGCCTCACCCGAGTGCCACCGTAGAAAGTGTCTACCGTGGCCAAAACACGTCGGTTTTACCACAGTTCAAAATCGTAGCAATCCGGGGCACAAACCGTGAAAGTGAGAACCCCGTATAAAGGCTCCAGTGCGAGATAAGTACAGAAAGTACAGCACTTAAAACATAAAAATACATTGCCTATATAAAATATTGATGACGGACAGTGGCGTAGAAAAAGGGGGGGTGTCGGGGGGGGGGGGCGGCATTTGCAGTAAACAACAGATTCTTTCTGTCTGTTTGGGTTTTTGTTGTTGTTACACTGTCGGAAAATTTTCGGTCTGTCGGAAAATTTTGGGCTTGCCCCTCCGCCAGCGAAAAGCTATCTACGCCACTGATGACAAAACATCACAAAGGCAGTGCAAATGCACATGGGAAAAATACAGTTTTAAACCAGCAAACGTTTGGGCATGCCGGTCCAAAGCCAGGGACAGGGTAAATAGTGGTGGGAATTGTCTTTGAATTGGTAGAAAAACCGAAAAGCATGGGAGACTGTGCAACGACGCTAATTCGATTGTCTTCATCTTAATCCTCTGCTGAAAATCTCTGAGAGGTGTGAAACCTATACTAAATCACAAAAATCTTAACGTACTCTGAGCCGAACTACAGAAGCAGCAAACACCGATATTTATCTCGCTGCGCCGCAGAATAATTATCTCACCCCGACGAATTTATTTAACGATATCGCCCAATCCAATTAGTTCTAGTACAGTCCCCAACGGAATCCCCTGCTGTGGTACACAATTTCTGGCTTCCTTTTAGAATAAGACCCGGAGCTGGTGCCTAAAAATAAAGGGCGTATATTGTAACCCTTCGAAAGGTTACTCTTTAGCATGGTGAACCCACAGGAAGAAGGGTGCTGTGAGCTTTTCCGCCTTCTGTATCGCTGATTTGTACCCCTGTTGGTCTGCTGGTTGTCTTTGGTACTACTAACCCTGGGTGTATTTGGTTTAGTTTAAACAATATTTAATGAAAGAATATTGCAGGTGTTAAATACAATTTGAAATATTTTCATTACCAATGATGTTTATATAATCTCGTGTCAACCGCAAGCTTTGGCCTTGTATAAGTCGTCTCCAAAAACTGAGAAATTACAATGTAAATCTTTAAGTGATACAACAGAGGTATTTATAGAATAAAAAACAGTATAAAAAATAAGGAAAATGAGATGAGTTTGTCAGTGTTAAGTGTTCTTACCCATACAAAAGGATGGGAGCGCGGTGGCTCAGCAGATAGATATACAGGCTGCAGACCGAGAGGTCCTCAGTTCCAATCCCACCTGCGGCAACCGCGTTGTGTCCTTGGGTAAGACACTTAATCCCAGTTGCCCATGTGAGGGCGCGGTGGCGTTGTGTACTAAGGCGTACTGCACGTCGACGGTGCCCTGGTCTTCAACCATTGCTAACCCTGCTTATGTGGAGTTAGTACGTTGGGGAGTCTGACAGCTCGGTGGTTCTCACCGGATACTCTGCCTTCCTCCACCCGTAAAACTGTCCGACACGAGGTGACCCTGGCTGTCAAAAGTGTTGTGCATGAACCCCAATAAATATATAAATGCAAAAGGATATCCGAAGTTATCTGATTTGGTAACTGGTTAATTGATATTGCTGGCGAGCTCTGTCATACAATGGACATTCCAATAAAAAGTGGTGTGCTGATTCAACATAGCCACAGTTACAAAATGGGGTATCGGATAAGCGGATATTAAAAAACGTCTTCATTCAAGTTACTGCAGTCTAATCTCATTCTATAATGATATATAAATGATGTGTCTGGCTACCTCTGGAATAGCAGTAATAGTAGAATTTAGGCGGTTTGTTACTACTGTATTTGTATTTATTAGCATTTTGAAAGCTGCAGGGAATTTTGTTTCGCGTGTAAATGTTCATTCCGATTTTTTATCGTTGACGGACTAACTTATTTTTGCCTCAGTGTAGTGCGTGAGTGTAGGGTGGTCAAATTTTGAATGTTTCTCAAGTTATAACTCTGAGCTTCGTGCACGTATCGTGGTATCAAATTAGAGAGACAGCTCGGTAAATATGTGCGATACATTTTCTGAAATTGAATAAGTTTGGGTTTTTTCACATTCTCTGGTTTTGTGTCTTCCAACCAGTTTCAATATACTATCTAGCGTTATTTGCACTCTTTGTTGCCCTCGTGACAAGCCTGGCCGCTTCAATATATTTTTTTTCAAGTTCATTAGCTTCGACAAGCGTACAGTTATCCCAAACTGGCGGAACGTACTCTAGGACAGGTCTCACGAAGGAAAAGTATACTTGTTGCATAGATTTTCTGTTTAATTTAAATTTAAACCTGCGAGATTGATTGAGACGATTACAACCCTGCTGGACTATGGCATCAATGTGATCACCCTATTTACCTTGACTGTTAGGAGTCAGACCAGGGTGTTTGTGGGTAGAAACCTTTTCTATAATTTCCTTAAGGAATTCCAAAGGCGGGTGCGATGGTTGGTTTATTCACCTCGATACTATCATTTCTGTTTCAGGTGCATTAAAAGTAACAAGCCATTGTTGAGACCACTTTTCAATATATCGTTTATATTCTTGCAGCCTCGATTGGATTCTCAACAATTATTGACACTGACGTGTCATCTGCAAGCAAACGTTTGTCGCATCCAATCCAATTCCGTCGACAATGTCGTTTATGTATATCAAAAGCAATAGAGGACCGAATATTGAACCTTGATGAACGCCGCGAGATACGAGTCTTCATTTTACGGTTTTTGAACCAATTACAACTCTTTGCTCTCTTTGATCGAGCTAAGATTTGAACCATGAAAGCAAAGAGCCAGTAATTACTATCTTTTCCAATTTGATCAACAAACCTTTGTACCAGACCTTATGATATGCCTTACTTATATCGGCAAAGACAAATCGTATTTCTTTGTTATCATCTAGAGCCTGAGTGATGGTATTATAGATGACTGTCAACGGGTATACTGTGCAATCTTTGCGAATAAAACCTGATTGGACTTTTTACAAGAGGTTGTTTGATTCTAAGAAGGCGATTATTACTTTTTAAAAAAATCTAAATTTAAAAGTAAATTTCCTTTCTTATTATACCTATCACAATTGTTTCCTGCAGGCTTGCACTACAGTGGAAGTCCCTAACTCGGATAAAATACTCTCTATTTTTGTCTTTCCCAAGCAATTTGGGAAAGAAAAGTGGTGCAAAAACACCAAGAAAAAATAAGCCAAAACTGGGTCGACAGCAACCGGCGCAGACCCAGTACGGGATGCTCTCTCCCAAGTACAACTCCACGACTTCCGTTGCGCATATACGTCGCTAAAGACTCATTCTTTTTGAATCCGTCAACGTTAGAGTTATGTGATCAGCGGGGAAGAAGGATTCTTTACCCGTAAAGAAGGCGGGAGGGCCTCCATGTAAACAATTGAGGTAGGGTATAATAAGAAAGGAAATTTACTATAAAATTTAGATTTCTTATCAACCTACTCACAATTGTTTACTACAGGCTGAATAGACAATAGGCTGGAGGGAATCGCATAACCAACCCACACATAACCCCAGTGCACGGGAACCGTAAAGCAGAAGGAAGAGGTCCCGAGGCTTATCAACCATAACGTCGCAATCATTAGTAAAGGACAATGAAAGGAGACATATGGGCCTGTGTGACACACAGACAGAAAACAAGCACAAGGCTGAAACTGACCTTCAAGAAGCCTAATGGCTAGGGCAGACAACAGCCTGGGCAGAAGAAAGAGGACCCAAGGCAAAAAGGCCCTCCGACTGCTCCTGCAACTGGCCCAGATAGAAGGTGGAGAAAGTAGAGGCATTTCTCCAGTAGGCTGCCTGCATAACATCCGACAACTTGACGGAGTTAGAATAAGCCCAAGAGGTGGACAATGCCCGCACCTCGTGGGCAGAAATACGACTGGTAATACAATCGCCAGCTGCTAAACGACCGTAAGCCGTACGAAATGCAAGACAAATCCATCGAGAAATGGATTGAGGAGAGATCTTCTGTCGACCCGGAATAAGAGACAGAAAAAACCGTTTCCTGCCTTTCCGTATGAAACGTGTCCGATCGAGATAAATGCGAATAGCACGGACCGGACAGAGCAAAGGGCGATTACCCTCAACAGAAGGAAGAGCCCTGATACAGATAGGAGGAGGAGGAGTATCTGGTAACTGATTCTTGGCCAAAAAAGAGCAATCAGTGGTAAAAGTAACACTGTTGGGAGAGCTCCTAAAAAGGCCGGGTCTACCGAGAGGGCGTGAAGCTCACTAACCCGTCTGGCAGAAGCAAACGCCACCAGAAACGCCGTCTTATATGTGAGAAAATGCATATCCACCTGGGATAAAGGTTCGAACGGCGCCCCCCCCCCCCCCCCCCCAAGCAAAGCAGCACCCACGAAAGATTCCATCGTGGGGTAAGCTGCAAAGTCCGGGGCCTTTTCAAAGAAAAGTGCCGAACAAGCTTGGAGAGGTAAGGATTAGTTCCGATACGACCTCCCCCCACATAAGAAAAAGTCTCTGAAAGCATGGATCTGTAACCATTAATGGTAACAGGTTGGAGACCCCGAGAATCAAACAGATATACCAGAAACTCCGCAATCTGTGAAATCGAAGGATTGGCATAATCAACAGAGTGATCAGCACACCATCGACAGAAGACCTTCCATTTAGCTGCATAAGCTAAACCAGTGGAGTGCCTCCTTGAAGAAGAAATGCACTCCACTGCTCGTCTCGAAAAACCTCTACGGAGGAGACAGGACCTGACAAAAGATATGCGTGAAGGCACAATGAAGTCGGGTCGACGTGAAACCTCCTCGAGCGGGAGACGTGCCGGAACCGCCGCCATCAGCGAGCGGAGCTGATTGATCCACACCCGCTGAGGCGACAGGGGAGCGATCAGAATGATTCGACAACTGCAGGTTCGAATTTTGGCTAGAACCTGAGGCAGAATCGGAACCGGCGGGAAGGCGTAGCCGACTAGACCGTTCCAATCGAGTGACAGAGCGACCACGGCAAAAGCCAGAGGATCTGGACACGGGGACACGAAAGTGTCCACCTGATGGTTCCAACGAGTCGCAAAGAGATCGATGTGGGGACGTCCCCAGAGATCGCAAAGCGACTGGAACACTGCCCTGTGGAGCATCCACTCAGTGGAAATAACCCTGCCCTGTCGGGACAGGGAGTCGGCTAGGACGTTCAGATGACCGGGAATGTGACGAACAACCACTCCGGCGTGAACATCCAGAGCGAGCAGTAGAAGATCCCGAGCCAATTCGTACATCGGAACCGAGTGCGTGCCGCCCTGGTTCCGAATGTAAGCAACCACTGTCGAATTGTCGGACAGCAGAAGGACCTGGCGATTCGACAGGTGAGGGATCCACTGCCAGAAAATCAGAAGAAGAGCAAGAAGCTCCTTCTGGTTGATGTGTAGAGCTGCTTGATCCTGGTCCCACATCCCGTGAAGGGAAAGACCGAGAGGATCCAACGTCGCACCCCATCCGAGATCGCTGGCATCTGCCGTCAGAACGCGATCGGATGTGGGTAAGTCCAATGGAACACCCTGCGTAATCCACTGAACATCTGTCCAGGGAAGAAAGTGAGGATAAAGAGATTCCGGAAACGGAAGCACAAGATCCAGAGAATCTACATTCGGTTTCCAACGACTGAGCAGAAAGTGTTGGAGAGGTCTGACACGCAGCCGACCTAGAGGAATGAGATCCGTCACCGAACCGCAGAGACCGATCAGCCGGAGAAAACTCCGAGCGGTCGCGGACGTGGACTGGGACAGAGTCAGAGCAAAAGCCGAGAGAATCACAGCCTTGGCCTGGGGAACCGCTACCAAATTGAATTGGGTTTGAAAAGCCATCCCCAGATGACAAAACGACTGAGAAGGGACCAGGTCCGACTTCTCCTCGTTGACTCTGAATCCTAGTGACGTGAGCAAGCTCAACAGAGTTGCGATATCCGACTCCAGTAAGGCAGCATTGGAATGCCTCTGGAAAATATCGTCCAGATATGCCGAAGTAGTCACCCTAGACTGTGTGCGATGGGAGGCTATCACATGCGACATCAGTCTGGTGAAGGCCCAAGGAGCCAGGTTGAGGCCGAAAAGCATGGCCTTGAACTGGTAAACTCGCCCCAGAAAAGCGAACCTGAGATACTTCCGTGACGCCCGATGCATCGGAACGTGGAAGTAAGCGTCTCGCAGGTCGATGCTGGCAGCGAAATCTCCCTGGTGAATTGAATGACGGACCGACCTGAAAGTCTCCATGCTGAACTTGGGAGCAATGATAGACTGGTTCAGGATACTCAGATCGATAACCGGTCGGAGTCGGCCGTCCTTCTTCGGCACCAAGAACAGGCGGGAATAGAAACCCACTGACTGAATGTTCTTGACGACCTCGATCGCCTCCTTTGCCAGGAGATTGACAATCTCCGTGGACAAAAGTTCCTGACGTAAAACGTCTGGAGGAACTGTGGTTGGAAGAGGCACCCTTGACAGAGTGGGGTGCCGTCGGAAGGATATTCGCAGCCCGAACCGAACAACATCTAACACCCACGGATCGGATGTGATGGTGGCCCAATGGTCTGATGTTCTTCCTCCAACCTGGGACGAGTCGAGATGAGGACCTTCATTTCGAGGCCCGCGAGAGGAGAAACCACCTCCTCTACTAAATGAAGAATCCTGAGACTTCCCTCGATTCTGCTGACCTTTACCCTTACCCCTTGAGTAAGAAGTAGAAGCGGCGGCAGAAGGACCAGCCTTTTGCTTCGCAGAGGAAGCAAAAGGGTACTTGTTAGGCTTGGAGCGGCCCCTGCCTCCCCTAGAAGGCTGATCAAGCTGACGAAACAGCAGCTGATCTTTGGAATGACGTAGGACGTCATCCCGGACCGTCGACACGGAACCATGGAAAAGTTGCGGACCTGCCAAAGAAGCAGATCGAAGAGCAGCGCACTGCTCCTCGGGAACGGATCGTCCTGTGTCCAGCACAGCGTCCCTTCGAACTAATTCCAGATTAGCCGTGTTACAGGCATGCGTGTGAGTAAGATGCATGAGCGCCTTGGACAGCACACGCAAAGGAGCCTGTACCTCGTCAAACTTATCTGGAGGCAGATAAGCAGCTAAAGCTGAGACGACGTGATCTGAAAGAGAAAGCATGCCAAGCATCTCTCTAGATAAGCCCAACGTGGACTCCAGAGTCGTCATTGGAATGACAGCAGACTTGGGCTTGGAAAGCCCGAGGGAAGTGGAGTCCTGATCCAGAATCGTTAAAGTCTGGCAGACCGACGGATTGGCGGAATCGTAGGAACGATAACGCACAGGAGGCAAAAGAGTGTCAACCCTGGTGAAGAAGGAGTCTTCAGAGCCTTGGAACTCAGCTTGGAGTCCAATGCTGAAAATGCTTCAACCACCTGTACCGACTGGCACGGTCGAAGGCGCCCAGAAGCAGGTTGCTCCATAGGCTGTAGGCGCGCGACCGATGATCGCGGCCTGGCTGACACTGTCGGCTGGTTAGCTGGTTTGAGATCAGGCAGAAACCCAAACACAAAGTCGAGAGCTGCCCCCAAGTCCGAAGACTGCTGGCCCTCGACATCAAGCATGTCGGACTCCTCCCCAGAGTCGGAAGACACATAGCCCATCGTGGGCAAACAGCCGACGCCTCCCATGGTGTCGGAACACCAGGGGGATTAGAAACCGGCCTGTTTCCAATCCCGGGAGGCGGCGCCATAGGAGGCGCCTGGAAACCACTCGCTGCCACGCTGGAAACAACAGGAAGGCTCTTTGACAGAACCTGAGTGAGTAAGGAGAGGGCCTCCCTAAGCTCACTGTCCAAACTGGCCGGTTCGACAGGGGAGCGAACCGGCAAAGTGGCTTCACCTTTGACCCTCTTAACCAGCGAAGGGTCACGATCCTCTGAAACACCCGACGCGGGACGACGGGCGGCAGCCGAAACATCTGAAGGCAGACGTGTATAGGGGTACGATGCACGCCGAGGATCAATATAGCGAGAACTCATGAGAGTCACCGCGGACCTCTGCGGGGCAGAGGGTCCAGGCTGCACAAAAGGCGTTAGTCCCCCAAAACTGGTCGTGTCGCCAGAATGAGTGGACGGAAACGCCACGGAGTTCATAGTGTCTCCACTAAGAACATCCGGATCCAAAGACACAACTGTGGTGCTCGACGGCGTAGAGACCACAGTGGTGGGTTCGGCCGGCAGCCCCTTCCAACTTCGCCGAGTTGAAGTCAGGGAAGGCTGAGGCCGATATCCCACGCCTACAGTACCAGACATCCCTGCAGTCCCCTGCAGCGAAAAGCCGAGGCCGGCTGAAACTGACGACGAAGCAGACGGACCAGCAGTAGTAGTAGATACGTCGGGAGTCGTTGAGGTTGGTGGAATTGTGGAGAGAGTACACCTGCTCGGCTCCGAAGGAGGAGTCACAACCCTAGTGACAGCCTCAGATGTCGACTGGGGGGGGGGGGGGTGGGGCGTAGTCCCGGAACTAGGCATCTCCTCACCAAAACACTCAACGGCTCCCGCAGTATCCACTACAGGAAAAGACTGCACATCCCCCACGGAGGAGGAATAACTCTCACCAGACAAGGTCGGCTCGGGAGCCCCCGAACGACCACGTTCTCCTTTCCTGCGGGAGCGGGAGGCAGGGCCACGAGAACGCACGACACGGTTAACTGGCGCCCAGAAAGTGGATGACCATGATCCACAGACACCACATGGCCGCTCGGCCAAACACACATTACAGGAGGAACAAGAAGAATGTGAATCGTCCACATGCTTTGGCAGCAGACATTGCCCACAAGGAATTGTCCTGTGCATGATAGAGGTGAGAGGAGCAAAGAAGGTGAAATCAGATAACAGAAGAACACTCCCAAAGAAGAGAGAAAGGTGACAGAAATTAAGACCCCAGACGGTCGACCGGGAACCACACAACAGGATGACTACTCTCAAAGGAGAGAAGAAAAACTGCAGAAGCGGTACCCAGCTGACACCCAACTCTAACACATTAGAAAAATTAGCAAATTAAGCATTGACAATAATTGTGAAAAATAATTTAAGTCCGAACCACATGGCACACGAAATTCGCACACAACAGGATGACTACTCTCAAAGGAGAGAAGAAAAACTGCAGAAGCGGTACCCAGCTGACACCCAACTCTAACACATTAGAAAAATTAGCAAATTAAGCATTGACAATAATTGTGAAAAATAATTCAAGTCCGAACCGCATGGCACACGAAATTCGAGCGCGACGAAAGAGAACATATAAAATACATTATGGATATATAATATGTAAGAGAATATAATAAAAACTGTTCCTGAGAATACAAAGGATATACTCGGATACACTATGAATCAGGAAACATCAATCAACGAGTTGGATAAACACTGATAAGCGTGCAGAACATCTCGACACAAGGCGGGTGACAAAAAGAATGAGTCTTTAGCGACGTATATGCGCACTGGCAACGGAAGTCGTGGAGTTGTACTTGGGAGAGAGCATCCCGTACTGGGTCTGCGCCGGTTGCTCTCGACTCAGTTTTGGCTTATTTTTTCTTGGTGCTTTTGCACCACTTTTCTTTCCCAAATTGCTTGGGAAAGACAAAAATAGAGAGTATTTTATCCGAGTTAGGGACTTCCACTGTAGTGCAAGCCTGTAGTAAACAATTGCGAGTAGGTTGATAAGAAACACATTTTTCAAATACTTTTCCGACACAGCTCAAGACAGATCGGCCGATAGTTTGAAACGATTTTCTCATCCTTCATTTATTTATGTATTTATTTATTTATTGGTGTTTAAGGCCACGTACTTATACACAGTGGCTAATCGTGACCGTGACAGTCAGTTTTATGGGTGCAGGAAGCCGGAGTACCCGGAGAGAACCACCGAGCACCGACTGTCAGCTCCTCAACATTCTAACGCTGTTCAAGCTCCGCTCATGCAGGGTTACAGAGGCTGAAGACATGTGCACCATCGACGTGCATAACGCATTATTAATCGTGCGCCATCGTGCCACCATGTAGGCAACCGGGACACAAGACGGGTCGATCCGGACGAGAATCGAACTCGGGACCTCTAACATAGAAGTCCAACAGTCTACCACTGAGCCATCGGGCTCCCTCTCATCCTTCGATTTGCATATCGGAGAAACATTGGCACGTTTCCATTCGTATGAAAAGTAAGATTCACAAACGTATTTGTTGAATATAATGGATAGCGGTTCTTGTAAGGGTGAACAGCAATGCCTTAGTATATAAGGACTAATTCAATTAGGACCCACGGCCTTATTTACCTTTAGGGATTTAATTTTGCCTTACAAACATCATCGGGAGATATAGGAAGAGTATTTAGTGTTGATCAATTCGGATCAAATGGAACACCTTGCACATGATGTGACGTGTCATCCACATTTGATATTGAGCAAAACTATTCATTGAAAGCTTCTGCATTATCAATGTCTGTCGTTAGGATAGCGTTATTATAAGATAGAGCTGATATTTGGTGATCCGACTTAGAACTGATCATCTGATTAAGAGTTTTCCACCATAGTTGCTGAGGGGTCCTCCTAAATACCAGAACCACACAGACCCCACCTCACCCCCGAACCGCACAGAACCCCCCTCTAAATTACATTTGCGCAGTGTTTTACGATGAAATATGTTTATTTTATGCAATAATCCTTACAGGAACGAAGAATAGAAGTAAATTCATTCTTGTAGTCGCCTTTGTCTTGGCGGTTCTGGTATTTAGTATTTTTTTCTCCTAATACCAGAACACCACAGAACCGCACAGAACGCCCTAGAACCATCCTCTAAATGACATTTGCACGCTGCTCTCTGGGAAAATATTCAATTTCCAGTTTCTTTTATTTTTTTTTATTCGTCTCAAGACTGGCAGGTGATATATACAAAAATATATAATATTATACACAATAAGAAGAAAGTCATGAAAAAAAAGAAACCCGAACAAATATAAACACAACTTGCGACAAGCCTGTACATTTAAATATAAACACAACACGCCCTTAAGTGATCATCTCACCAAACAAAATGTTGATTGCAAGTTGATTGCAACTTGCGATCAACACTTTGCTTGGTGAGGTGGTCATGTAAGGGCGCTTCGATTTACCCAATACTGCCCAGTAAGTTTAATAAGTTCAGTTTGGCGATCTGTCGTTTCACCCAATTACACGCATTTACTACCCACTTACACCGAATTACCACAAAAACAATGTCGTATCTTGCGCCAAATGGGTAACCCGTAATTAAGCTCAGCTTACAGCTGATGGAGCGCAGTCTATTTTCATAAGAAGTTAAAAGTTACATAACTTCAAGGGGTGGAAGTCCACCCATAGGAGTGTCCAAAACATGGCCCACAATCTATAACAATTTTCTGCCCATATACTCAGCGTACAGCGAGTCATGATCGCATACTCTAAGAGAATTGGAGAGGCACTCCTCTCCCCACATACACACTGGGCCGGACCCACCGAATGTCTCGCACTGAACGTACAGTGGTAAGCATGCTAGCTCTTGTGACATCCTAACTCTCTTTGAAAAAAGTCATGTAACGGACACCCACAACTACCTGTAAGCATGCCTTTGTTTCTGCCTCCCCCTTTTCAATCAATCGTGCAGCATATATACTATTTGAACTAAAAAACCGTATTGTCTGCAAAACAATTCAACCTTTTGAAATATTTATATTATTCAATCAAATGCGATTTTAATTCTGAACAGATAAGCTTATTCAGGTCGCAAGCTATTTCAATCCCACATCGTCCATGTGCGCTGGAACTTTTCATTCATTCAGATAAGCTGTATCCTCCGGATCTCAATGCTATTTTTTATGACATCTTTCGTTTAGATCGAGCAATGATGGTGGCTCATGTTTGATCAGCCAAATCAATCAGTGAATGCAAATTTCCAAGTTAACTCCCTTGACTAAATTTTTAAATTTCGTTGCTCGACTGAACTGGGAGCGAATTTGAGAATAAATCATGTTTTAGTTTTCCACAGAACGCTACAACAGTCTGGAAATGGAATCATTTCTTCGAAAACAACGTGTTAATGTAACATAGAGGAGGTTCTGCGGGATATTTTGAGAGGTTCTGGTATTTAGTAGTGTAACGGATTTGGTAACAGCAATTGAAAAATAATATACAATAAAAGTTCTAAATTTCTGTGTTATAATTCGTCTGCTCATAACAGACGTTCAATTCTGTTTTTGTTGGCTTCTGGTTATTTCCATGTTTAAAATGAATCAATGTATCGTATTGGTTCGCGCCATAGTGCATTGTGCTGTTGTTTCATTCGTCGAGGTGAAAGCGAGGGACCAATCGGATCCAGTGTTCTAAATCTTTCCCAAATAGGTGGTTTGTCTTCAGTGGTCTGGGTGCTGTTTTAATATTACGTAGATAATATTTATGGATGTCATTTCGATACACCATTTAGCTCTGCTGAAAACTGAAGCTGTTACTAATATGTCAAATTGAACTAACCTTAGAGGTGTACATTTGGAGTGTCTTATATAGGACAAGTAATTTACAGTAGAGGAAATATTGCAATCCCGAGGCTTGTTGTTTTGTGGGTAGTGACCAATCTCTCGTTCGTTTACTAAAATGTAAAAACTTTTCTTGAACGCAAGTGTAAAATAGTTGGTTGTTGAGAATTATGTTCTCCATGGATAGCCTAAAATATAATTTCCAAATTGACCATTAAATGTAAAATGGGGCACAATTGTGAGCAGTCTATATATATCAAAAGGCTGAATACAGCTGCTTATTCTGCTCGAATATCGATATGTCCCATTATTAGTAATATGTGGTTGATAGTGGAAGAGCCGGGGAGCAATAACATGTGTTAGAGTAGTGGAAACCACGTGGCCTTGTTGACCTTTTGAGCCTTACAATTAAATTTTGAATAGTTTTGGAATTATTGACGGAATTGTAAAATCCAGAGAAATAATTTTTATCCAGAATTTCATCTACATTAATTGTATTCTGAATATTTCATCTATCGTATTGGAAAATTAACCAGTATATCCAGTATGTCGTATTTTAGAATTTCAGTAAACCATAAAGCAGGGGAAGCAATTAGAATTGCTGTTACTGCTGTACATTTAATTTGTTTGCTCCTGTCTGTAGAAATTGAATGTCTGTTTCACATTAACGTAGTGTACACCATCACGGAGTAGGGCGATGTAGCATGCAGTGTGTCAGAAAAGAATTCTTGGTTCTGTTGACGCACTTTGGCCATGCCTATCAGTGCTAGCGGAGAGAGAGTGGGAGAGAGAGAGATGAGTGGTGGTGATGAAAGAGAACTTCACTTCTCCAGCACAGATAGGAGTGTGGTATAGCGTGCTGTGAAGGGGATTATCTTGTTATCAATAGTGAAAAGAAATTGGAAAGATTCCAGCAGTAAACACCAGAGGACTTCTTCAGAAGTAGCAGAGAGACAAGATCAAGAATTTACAGAATTTCTAGAAAGAGACAATAACTTAAACTATATAATAGTCGATAGAGGAATCATATGTAATTTTGTAACACCTTGTTCATCTCCTTCATATCATTCGTTTACAATTTGCAAATTATGTTTTCGTGGGAACTGCCTTGGTGAGTCGGGTCTCATGATTATGGAGGAATTTTTTTATGTGGGACGTCACATTTTAAATGAAAATTATAAAGTTAAATTATAAAATATTAAAGATTTATTTAAATGTATTTAACAACTGCTAGTAGGTGTAAAGTGCCGATTCTAGACCACATGTACGAAAAAATGTACACGTACATGTACATGTACATGTACCGCCATAGGGATTCAGTGTTAAATCGTGTACAGAGTGTTAAAAATGTTGTTTTACATGGTGGTCCAGAATCGGCAAACGCAGTTCCTCGCACTTTTAACTGTTCAAACAGCCGTTGGCGAGTGAGAGAAATTCGACACATCGCTTGGAAGGGAAAAATGTACAAAATTCGAAGAAAACGTAACTTTAAAAATTTTTTTCGACGTTCCCATCGTGGATCAGACCTTTGATCTATCGTTGGCGAACGCCGGCAAAAAACGCTTTGCTGATTCTAGACCAGCATCAAAAATGCGGTTTGCCGATTCTAGACCACTGACGTTCACAACCGCGTTTCGAATGGTTGAGGGTACGATCCGATCGGTGAAACCAATTTGCTGATTCTAGACCAGGAAAAATCGATCCCAAAACGTTTTCTCGACGTTCACGAATGATGAAAAGTGTGTGTAAAGTGTAGTTACTCATCGAGGATTTTTTTTTTTTCAAACCGATTGCGGCTTCCGGTACATCATCAAAAATGCGGTTTGCTGGTTCTGGACCACCGACGTTCGCAATCGCGTTTTGGACGCTTGAGGGTGCGATCTGATTGGTGAAAACGATTTGCAGATTTTAGACCAGGAAAAATCTCAAAACGTTTTCCCTACGTTCGCCAACGGTGCGAAGTGGGTGTAAAGCGAAGTTACTCGTCGAGGATTTTTTTCCAAACAAAACAGAGAAAACTCGATTTTGGAAAATTAGAACTGATGGAAATCGTCTGTCCACATTTGTCATAGCTGTTGGCGATTGAGAACTGATGAAGTCATTGGAGGGAACTGATGAAAACGTCAAATCCTCGCGGGTTTTGTGAGGTGAATCATAATAGAATTAGTTTTGTTGAGAGGAAATAAAAAAGTGATTGATATATATATATATATAGGAGAGGAAAAAAAATATATAAATAAATAGTTATTCAAAAAAGAAATATCGAATCGAATAGATAAATAAAATATACGTAAATCATGAACGATTCCCAGATTATGAGAGCAAGGTTTCTTTTAAAAAAGCTGATGAGAGCCTACGCATTCTGTGTGACTGATCAACTAGGTTGTCTCTTGTTAGAACGATGTGTTGGGTGTTGGGATCATCTAGATTTCAATCATGAGGATCATTCGTGTCTGACGATGGAAAGGGAAGATATGGTCCTCAAGTATTTCGAACTGGCGGTTGAATGCGTTCAAATCGTCGACGTGATCAAGTTTTGGAAGAGATTAGTCTTCTGTAGCGGGCGAGATAAGCCCACCAATTCGGAAGAAATGAAATTGGCACGTAGAAGTCTGACTTTAGAAGACAAGGGATGCATCTTGAAATTATTGCTGGAGGAAGCATACGTCTCAGGTTTCTTGCTGATATAAACAAGGAGAATAGAAAATAAAAAATAAATACACACATAAATTTTTATCTAATATTAGAAAGAAAAAAAACATAAAAAAATGAGAACCAGAAATAAATTGTATCCGATGTTAGATGACGACGAGGATGAGAATAAATACGAAATTAATTTAAATAACCTTCAAAAAAATGTATTGCGTAAAGTGTAAGAGAGTTACCGAGACGGGTAATGCTCGAGAAGTACGAACTAAAAACGACAGACAGATGCTTCGCGGAATTTGCAATGTGTGTGGTTCAATCAACACTCGATTCGTCAACAAAAAAAAAAAAAAAGAACAGAGGCAAAGGCGTCGTGAATAAAATGATCAATAATCTACCTTTTGAAATGCATCTGCCGGGTCATAGTTTCACAGGACCCGGAACGAAATTGAACAAGAGACTCAATGCTGATCTGACTCCTAAATCTTGGAGCAAACCTGTGAATAGGGTGGACGTGACCACGTATGATCACGATCTGTGCTACGCCGAACATCCCGACACCAAGACTCACAATGACATCTGTGATAAAAACATGTTAGCGAAATTGAGAGGCATATCGAATCCGACCAGGAGAGAGAAGATAGAACATTTGCTGGTCGGCAATCTGATCGGTGCGAAACATCGATTCGGATGGGGCGTTAAAAAAAAAAGCGATTCGGAAAAGAAGAAGAAACGATTATTGATGAGCGAATTGGCCGAGGAGTTACACAAACCCATCATGCATAAATTTCGAAAGAGAAGGGTGTTCGTGAAGGGTTTGGATGACATTTGGTCTGCCGACTTGGTCGACATGAGATCGTTTTCCAGGTGGAACAAGGGTGTCAAATATCTATTGATGGTCATCGACGTGTTTTCCGAATACGGTTGGATCAGAGCTTTGAAGAATAAATCAGGACCTTGCATCGCCAAGGCTCTGAAAAGTGTGTTCGACTCGTCTTCTCGAAAACCGAATAAATTGTGGATGGATAAGGGACAGGAATTCTACAACATGGACGTTCGTCGATTGGTCGACCTCTACACGATCGAAAATGAAGAGAAAGCCAGCATCATGGAACGTTGGAATCGAATGATGAAGGAAAAGATGCACAGATACTTCACGGCAAATTAGACCATGAAATACATATACACTGTGAATGGTCTGGTTGAAGATTACAACAACACGCGACACAGATTGATCAAGATGACTCCCACAGAAGCTAGCGATCCTCGAAACGAAAAACGGGTCTACGAGAATCTATATCCCGAGAGATCTAAGATCAGGAAGACGTCTAGACCACTGAAATTTGCGGTCTGCGATCGAGTGAGAATCTACACTTATAAGAAGCACTTCGAAAAGGGTTACATGCCTCGATGGACCTCGGAAATCTTCGTGATAATCAGAATATTTCACACCGATCCAGTGACTTATGAAATCGAAGCTTTGGATGGCGAAGAGATCATTGGAAAGTTTTACGAACAACAATTGCTGAAGACGAAGTTTTAATAAAGAAAAAATTTTTTTTTTTATTTACTCTCTTTAACATTTTCTTGTTTACACATATATATATAAAGGAGAGAAAAAATAATAATAATAAAAAATAATTAAAACTATTTTTTAGATAAAAAAAAAAGCAAGCTAATTAATAAACAAAAAACAAAAAAAAACTTCAAAAATGGCAAATATACTAGATATCGCAGAAAGCATAGTGAAAGATGAATGTATTCAAGAATACGAGGTTCACGAATACGAACCGATAACCGGAACGAGTTTGAACAATGCAGGGGAGATAAGAATCAATGTCGAAACACAAGATCTATTCGTTCATCCTAGCGAGAGTTACATAGTGGTGCAGGGACATCTCACCAAGGAAGATGGGACCGAATAAGCCGACGATGACAATGGCATCATGCATCTATTCAGTAATATAAAATACTTGCTATCCGGACAAGAGATAGAATCTGTATTTCATCCCGGTCAGGCCACCACGATGTTCAGACTCTTGACGTATCCGGATGATTTTTCGAAATCCAGAGGACTTAATCAGTTGTGGGTGAAAGACACCATCGGCCCTGCTAGTGCCTGCGCTGTCGCGATATTCGACTACGTCATCAAGACATCCAGACCCAAAGGAACGTTTTCATTCAGGATGCCTTTGAAACACATCTTCGGATTCGCGGACGATTATAACAAGATCGTGTACTGATTCAAACACAATCTGATGTTGATTCGAAAGGGAAACGATGACGTCGTCAAGACATCCAGACCCAAAGGAACGTTTTCATTCAGGATGCCTTTGAAACACATCTTCGGATTCGCAGACGATTATAACAAGATCGTGTACTGATTCAAACACAATCTGATGTTGATTCGAAAGGGAAACGATGACGCAATAGTGAGACTCACCGCGACCGATGCGGGTAAGTTAACTCTACACAAGATATTGTGGTTTGTTCTGCAAGTGCAGCCTTGATCGTGGAAAAAACACGTCTCTACAAGTTCATAGAATCCAAGAGTAAATTACCTGTCGGATTTAGAATGAGACAGTGCGACACAGCTAGCATTCCACTCTCCACGAATCACTTCGATTGGAGATTGACCGTGAAATCCACTTCTGAGAGACCGCGTTTCATCGTGGTCGCATTTCAGACTGATAGGGACGGGTCTCAGGAAAAGAATGCATCGCTGTTCGATCACTGCAATTTGAGAAACATGCAAGTGTTTCTGAACGCCACGAGATATCCAGTAATCGATTACAATGCATGATTTGACAAGAACAATTTCTGCAGACTGTACGGCGATGTCGCAGATTTTAGAAAGAAGTATCATGGTCTGGACAAATTGATGAGCAACCTTAATATATCTCCCGGCGAATACAAGTCGATGTATCCCATGTTCGTATTTGATGTCAGTAAACAGAGCAAATGACTCAAGAGTAGCGTCTTTGACATTCAGATCAAGATGCAATTCGATAGGAACGTGCCAAGAAAAACCGAAGCCTTCACCCTGGTCCTGCCGGATAGAGAATTACAATTCGAATCGGATGGAAATAAGATGTCTATCATTCAATGAGAGACGTGTGTGTGAAAAAAAGAAAATAAAAAGTAATGAGTAATTATTAAAAACAAAAAAAGAAAAAAAAAAAAGTACTGAGATCTAGAGAGATTGAACATCTTTCTAAATCTCATTACTTTTTTTTTGTTTTTAATAATCACTCATTATTTTTAATTAATTATTTCCATGCGTTCACTGTTTGTTCAGAGGATCTAGTTCGATCAGTATGCTCACCATGGAAATGGCGGCTTCGGGATTATTGGTTTTCATAACGGAATTAATCCTGTCTCCGGCGTTCACTTTGAGAGGCGTGCCGAAGGTGCTAACATTCGAGTGTTGATTCTCGGTCTTTTCAATGCTGTATCTCTTATCGCTCTCTACTCCGTTCACTGTGAGATTGACGACCACTCTGTTATTCAAATCCGTGGAAACCTGACTCATTTGAATGATTTCGCCTCCCAACGGCATGGGATATCCCACCTGACCATGTTGTGATCCGTGACCTCTGTTTCCGAAAGACCACTCGGCTTTTCCCTCCTCTAACGTGCCATTCTCCTCGGCCCACACGGTGCTCAATTGTCTGGCATATTTGATTTTCTCCACCACCGAAATCAGGGTGCAGGCATCTGTCATGTTCACGGGATCCGGTACATTCGTGAGCGCATGTCCACCCATGTCTAGTTTACCTTCCATGATGTTGCCCTTTCTCCAGACTGAGTTGTCGTACTTTTTGCTGACCGTGCTGGAATCGAATTCAGGATCGTGATCGAGACCGAATAAATTCTGACTGTTCATGTTGATGCCACCCTCCATGGTTCCGCCAGATTGTTTGTTCAGGTAGAGATCGTCCACTAGTGATTCTACGTATTCTTGAGATTGTATTACGGCGAAATCCGTGTAGCCCTTGTTGAGCGTGGTGGAGTCCGCATCCGCATCGCCGGCCTTCAACAGATTCAATATCTTGTTGAATCCCGCATTCAGATCCGATTTCATTTCTCGTCTGTCAGACTTTCTCTGTTCCAGATCTATGTAGTGTTTGGTCGCCACGTCCTTGGGATTTGTGGGAGTGGCCACGTTCGTTATCTTGTTAGAATTGGCATTCAATTCCGATTGCATCGTTTTCTGAATGTATCTATTTCTCAGATGTTCGCTGAATTGCGCATGAGAGCCATCCACATTTGTCTTGGTTGTGGCATCGGTGAAATCTATGGCATTCATGACGTTCACCAAACGTTTGGATTTTAGATCGAGATCGTTGGTCATGGCTTTATCCACGTAATTATCTAGCATGATTCGTTCAAAATTCGCGTTCCCCCGTTGACGTATTTTTTAGTTGCCGCATCTGCGAGATCTATTGGCTCGGGAAGATTGTAGAGCTTCTTATCTTTCATGATCAAAGGTTCCTCTCGTGGTTCGTATCTCTGAACGTAACAATCGTCCAAGTTGGTAACCATCGCCAACTTCGAGCGTCTTCCTCTTCTTTTTGGGTCGAGTTTCATCGTCACTTCTACCAAATTTATCGACTGGCATGTTGTTTTGAGGTTTTTTTTGTTTTAAAAAATATATTTCAAATGCAGTTTATTAAAAATGAATTATTTCACTTATTTTTTTATTTTTTGTTTTTATTCGATTAAATTTTTTAAAATATTTTTTTACCTTTATATATACTATAAAAAAAATCTCTCTCTAATGTAAATCATTGAGAATGTCTTGAAACTGATCTCCTTCCATCCATCTCTTGAGAACGTAGAGACAGAGGTGACCGCAAAACACTTGATCTGGCGATTGCACTCATTCTGTGTTGTAACGAACCATCGATTTGTTGAAATAGTTCTTTATTTCTTTCGGCGGTGAAATTCCGTAGCTGTCGAAATAATAATTCTTCTTCTTCCCATTCTTGAGCCACGCCACCCAGTGAGTGCCTTCATCTGATAAATCATCCAGATTTAAAATTCCACATTCCGATTGTCGAGGTCTTCTCTTCAGCAAGGCATCTCTGGAAAACATGATTAGAAAATCTTTGATTATTAAATCCTTCACTGCATTCGACAGATCGATGTTGGATAGGGGTTCATTAGGTAAGACGACACATTCTACGGATATCTCTATTTTCTTATTCATAAATGTAGATATTTTTTTATTTATTTATTTTATTATAATTCACTAAAATGATGTTATTTTTTATATTTTTTTCTTTTTCTTTTTTAAACTAACTCTCCAAATGTCTCTATCGACTTCCATCATCTTGAATCCATCTAATTCCTCCTGATTTTCTAGAATCCTATCATCCTTAATCATATCTGGAATCCTATCTGGAATCCTATCATTCATAATCATATCCAAAGTCTAATGTCCGAGTGCTAAAGTGCTTATTTTATCGTCTAACATGAATCTCTTATCGTCGTCGGCCGTCAGCGAAATCTTGTTGACTATTTCGGTATACAAGTTGTGATTGTCGCTTCGAATCGATTTCATAGTCTTATACACTGGACCACTTCCTAACAGACAATCTTTATACTCTCGAAAAGAGATGTTCTTCTTCACCACGCATGTTTTAACCCCTTTGCACTTCTTGATCTCTTCACCTTCTAGACGATAAGCATACAGTTTAGGTCTCAAACTTATGAATTCAATGATTTGTTTACCGCCGCTCACGTCCTTAAATTTACCCAACACCTTCTTGTTGTCGTTCGATTGAATGTTGGACGGGTGATCGACAGGATAATTGCTCGTGTCGAGCCACGCGGCCACGTCTGGAGATATATCTCAGCAGACGTCTTTCGTCTCTATCTCATAAACTAAACTGTCCGTGTCGGTGAACAGTAGTTTAGCTTTCTCACCAAATTTCCGTTTAACGTAATCATAGTGAAACTCGTACATCAATCGCTTGCTGATATCTAAGATGATCAGTCTGAGATAATAGGGTTTGTTGAACTTCAGGTGCGTCTTTTGCATGTGAATGGCCACTATATTTTCGTCGAATATGCTTCAGTGTCTGCAATTGGGTTTCGCCACTAATTTTTTAGCTCTTTTCTCAGACGTGACGAGTTGAATGTCGGTTCTCTTCCTGATGTTTTCCATCGATTTACCGTACATGCAGTTGTTCATGAGTTTGAAGAAATCTCTTTCAAAATCGTTCTCGGCTTGAATTCTGAGATTCGTGTTGAGATTGATGTATTTTTTCATCCAAGGCTCTTCGTCGAATCGAATGGCACGATGTATGTCAACTAATTTCATCCCGTAATCGACGTATTGTTTCAAATTCTCACTGTAGACGACGTACTTACGTTTGTTAAATAAATTGGGAATGAGTTTTTCCTCGTCTCCTTTGATTGGTTCCATTCATTCGGGAGCCAGCAGATAATCGTTGTGTAGATTGTGTAACTCTTCCGGATAGTTCAAATCGACTTCTAAAATGCAAGGATAGCCTCTCCATTTTTGCATCTCTTCCGGTTCCATCACCCATTTGAAATTTCCAAGTGGTAAAGGACGACTCATGGCCCAACCGTACAGATTATTAGCGTCCCAATACTGTATGTATTTATTCGATCATTTTGAATCAAAACCTTCTTTCATGTAGGGATTGTTAGCTTCAGAATATCTGTGGGAGATCATCGAGACGCCACCACTCGCAGCCTTTTTTAATATGAGCAACATGTCCATGTCAGATAAAAATTCCAATTGGACTTTGGTGGTCTTCAACAGAGCGTCCCACGCCAGATCGGGTGTGGTGAAATACCAAGCCGGATCCAGATCGTAATTTCGATGACAGAACGAACATGTCTGCCAGGAGCAGAACGTTGGTCTTTAGATAGAGATCGTGATAATCTCTCATGGTTTTCATATCGAATGATTTTCACACGTTTTTGGCGTGTTCGTAATTCTCGTCGGAAATGTCGGATTCATATAATTTCGAATAAAAATCTTCTTTGGAAGGTAGTGCGGTGTCGTCGAATCTCTTTAGATCGTTCATGTAATCATAAGGATAGACTCCTTTCCTCAACATGACGTCTACTCATTCTCTGAAGTGTTCACTTGTGATTTTAAATTTATCCTCGCTCATGTTATTGACTAATTTTTCCAGAGCGGTCGACATGAATTTAAAACTGTCGATGAAACATATGGCTCTATGAATGGATTTCGTTTTTTCTTTCAACGTCTCTCCATCAGTTACTCTTTTCTTCTCCATGACCTTCCATTTCGTGAAGGAAATGTATCTTTCTTCACTGTTCACGATGCAGTTTAATTCTTCGTGGGTGGTGCTGAGATTTTTCACAAACAGATGACTGTCATAACCCAAGAGATTGTGAAATATCACCGGATAAAAAACAGCATCTCGATATTTTAAATTACACTTGCTGTGAGCTGGACCGCGATATAGACCTGTGTAATGATCGTGGTCTCTGACCTTCTTATTTTCCCACGAATTCTCGTTGAATGATTGTCTGCATATGTGACATTCGGTGGCTCTGATATTTTCGTCCTGCTGCTCTCGCGTGATGATCATTTTCACCGGAGTTTTGAATTTGTCATATAAAATTTGAATTTTCGATTCTAACTCTTCCACAAACCTTTGAGCCACGTCGTCGTCTTCGCACCATTTCGTGTAGGTTAAGGGACCCATGTCGTGTTGCAAGTCGAAAGTGCATTTCACGTAAATGCAATAGCCCGAAGGCGTGTGTGTTTGATATCTTTCAACGTAACTTTGAAGAGCGTTGGGTTGGCAGGAACTCATTTTCACGGTGAAGCATTCGAAATCAGCGTACACGACAAATGGTACTTTTAACCTTCTATTGTGATTTTGAAAGTTTACGATGGTTTTGGGTTTAGGCATTTCGACGGCGACACCTTGACTTTCGTTGCAATATTCCTGATGTTTTGCTAACGATTTTTTGCTGTGAAATGCATTCATGCAGTTGCAACATAAACATGTCTTATGTTCATGTTTATTATTTTGTCTCAACAGTAATCGGCTCGAATCTTTAACCCAACAATAATGACGATTGTCACCATTCGAAATCAATAATAAAATAATCGTCTTTTCTCTTTCGGAATACGAAGTCTGTCTGAGAGGATAGATCGTTTGTTTTTCATCGTCGTATCCCAAGACGTTCATCACTACGGTGGGATTTTGAACCTCAAAACGTTTGATGTGTTTTAACTGTGTTGGAAAAGTCACTCCGGTCCAATCAAGATTTTTAAAAGTCTTCTCGTAACGAGAAACTCTATCGGAGTGAATTTGGACGGGGTATAAAGCGGAGGTGACTGCCCATTTAAAACACTGATCATCTTTATTTCTCACATTGATCACAGCTTTTTTTTAGCTATGAAATACGGTAATTCCACGTGGGAAGACGCTTTCAACAAATCGTTTTTACTAACTTCATGTTGATAATTCGTGAGAGACGTCAACATCTTGTCTTTCATTGTTTCGAAAACGTCTGATAAATCTGAACCTCGAAATACAGGTTCGACATTAAATCTGAAATATGCATTTTTCACGATGCTCTCGTCGAAATTCACGTCGATTTTATTCATCACGCAATGGAGTATCATCTTAATTTTTTGTCCCACGTTCATGTGATTGTGAGACAAATCCAATACTTTTTTCTTCACCCGTTCCATGAACAATTTCGGATCGACTTTCTTGAACAAGGGAACCACATCGAAAGTTTTAAAAGCGCCTTTGATCGCACTCTCCCATTCTACGGGAGTTGATTGGAATGCTTCCATGATGATTCGTGCTACATATTCTTCTCCTTTCCCTTCGTCGATTGCTCTTCGAATTTCGTTTGATATATCTTGTTTGTCTAGATTCTGAACTGCATCACTCATTTCGTTTTAGTTTTTTTTTCTTTTGAAACTTGAAGTTCTTCAACGGCTTTTTGTTTAGTTGTCTTCTTATTTTTCACAACCGAAACGTTTTTTTTTTTTTCGACGTCTGCATTTTGATTCCCTTTACTACCTTTTTCTTCTCATTTTTCACAACCGAAGCATTTTTTGACGTCGTTGCTATCAACATTTCGTTTGCCTTTTCATCAAGCAAACTACGTAACTTCTCGTGCATGATCTTTCTAATTTCATCACGCTCCACGTTTCATTTTCTATCATCAGGCGTTACTGCCATTGACTTATTTTTTCCACAATTCGAGTCTGTTTAAGTTTGTCCACTTTCGATCTTTCGATTTTTTTCTTTCCATCATCTCGCAAATGATACTCCTGTATGACTTCAATTTTTTTTGATTTGGTTCTATGATTTCTGAAATTTGGAATGTTTAATTCTTTACAAATCTCGTTTAACTGAGGTACGGTTTTCTCATTTAAATTTTCCATTTTTTTATTTGTTTGCTTCAGTTGTAAGAATATATTTTGTTTTTGGAATTTTGTATTTAAATAATAATTTGTTAAAAAGTTTTAAAATAGTCTTTATATATATGTTTTTATTCCCTCATAATTTTTTTTTTGATGAAATTAATCAATTTTTTATGTTCCTTAAGGTGAGAAAAATTGAATTAATATGAGAAAAAAAGGACGTTAAAATTTCAACTTTTTATTTATATAAAGAGAAAAAAAACACTTTTACAAAAAAAATATTTTCTCATTAAAGAAAATTAAAAATTAAAAACTTCTTTATATATCTATAGAGAGTAAAAAAAACAAAACTTTTTTAACAAATTATTATTTAAACACAAAATTCAAAAATATATATTATACAAAGCTTTGAACTTGCTAGCCAAACTTAAGCCTACACACTCGGTTAGTTATGGGGACACCTTATGATCTGTAAAAAGGTTAACCATAATGGGTACCGTCATTTTGGGACCCGTTCAACTCGGCCCTGGTGAGAATCAACGTTTCTGACACTGATTCTCTCCAGGTCCGAGTTCCGGGCGAAACATCCACATTTACTGAACATATGTTGGGTGGAATTTAAACCTCTTTTGGTTAACGTGTAGTGGGCCCGTGGTTTTTGATCCGCCATTCATATTCATGTCCATTTCATATCATACTATTTTTGGCTTCTTAATAAACCATGTATAAACTGTTTTCCTATTTTATTGTGTATTCATCCAGACCACAACACATAACTTAATGATTATTCGACCTCCAGAGTTGAGTTATATTTTATCCATGGTTTGCTTGTTGACCCAGACCGTCACAAATCTGAAGAACAACCGGGAGATTTCGGCCAGGGTTCTAGCCCCTGGGGCGTCGTTCACACCCTCCCCCCCCCCCCTGTTACAGTAGAAAATACTAAATACCAGAACAGCCTAGACAAAGACGACTAATCGCCGTTCGAGTGACTTGCACATTCAACTCTTAGCCTCATTTCAGAAAAAGGGATTCCATAGCCACAGGTGTTTTCAAAAAAGGGATTCCACAAATGGGATTCCACAAAAGGGATTCCATAAGTGGGATTCCGTCTTACCTCGAGTGACTCGCACATACTGCTCGAATGACTCGAATCCCATCGAGCAAATGAGCTATAGAGCAATTGCTTGTACGACTCTTAGCCTCGTTTCTGATTTGAGAATACCTATGGCCTGGTATTGTATTATTTGAGGATACCGATCAAGAATATCTTCTAGAGAATCCCTTTGTTTTGTCGTATGAAGCCATAGGGCCATGAGAAAATCCCTCAAGGAGGTCTAATTTACTATCCCTCTTAACCTCATTTCTTTTGAGGGCATGAGGGCCATGAAAAAATCCCTCAATGAGGTCTAATTTACTATTCCTCTTAGCCTCATTTCGGTATTTGTGAATACCTTTGGCCTGGTATTGTATTATTTGAGGATACCTATCAAGGATACCTTCTGGAGAATCCTTTTTTCTGTCGTATGCGGCCATGAGGGCCATGAGAAAAGCCCTCAAGAAGGTCTAATTTACTATCCCTCTTAACCTCATTTCTTTTGAGGCCATGAGGGCCATGAAAAAATCCCTCAATGGAGCCTCATTTACTATCCCTCTTAGCCTCATTTCGGTATTTGAGGATACCTATGGACTGGTATTGTATTATTTGAGGATACCTTTGGTACTGTACTACTGAATTCATTGATAACAACACAATTTTTACAATTTAATTTCTTTTATTCAACAACAAAAATACAACTTTTTATGGACACTTATATGGTATGTACATTGTCAGATAATCATAAATAGTCTTTCTGCATTTTGGGCATCTTCTCGGTGGTTTACAACAGTCTTTGCACAGGCACAAATGGTTACATGGTCGCTGAGCGACATCGGCTTCAGCTTATAAACACACACTACATTTCGTTCTCCGTGAATCTTCTTCTTGAAATGATGTGTCCATTTCTTCTTTGATGGCCATTTCTTCTTCTTGAACTTTTTCAACGAACATGGATTCAGGTGGTACTTTATGAATGTAATAACAATCTGGAGAATATTTTCTGTGTTCTTCTATAACATCATCTTCTGTTTCCCAGAAACGAACAATAATACCACAGTGAAAACATCGAGTTCTGCCTCCTGTCCCCAAGTAAAAGAATCCAGCTTTTGGAAGTTCATTCGGGGTTTTCACACTTTCACTTGGTAACAAGAATTGAAATGTCTTGAGACGATTTTCCTCCAATGCATACTTGATTTGTTTTGGTGGTCTCTGTTCTGGCGTCTTTCTTATTTTCTCTTCTCCACGTAATATCTGCTCCAGTACTGGTGGTGACACGCTCATTATCTCTACAAAGTCTCTTGGTTTTCTTGTTTCTTGGTTTCGTGATTGATAATAATTCAGCGCCAAGCTGATCAAACATGAATTAGTGAACATTCTTCAATCCTTTGTATCTTCATTCTTCTTTAGTTTTCTTTCTCTCTTTGGTTTGAGGTCTCCTATTTCAAGGCTTCTCTAGTAGTAGTAGATGTATGGATCTGGCCTGCGAGGTCCCTCATGAGATCCCCCCCCCCAATGGGGGCCGATCCATACATCTTCTACTACTCCCTTCATCGGTCCCCTGCGGGGTCCCCCCATGCGATCCTGCCAAACAGGCCCAATCCATACATCTCCTACTACTCGTAGCGAACAGCAAGATGCGATTTAGAGGCATCACAAGTTTAATTAGATGGAGCTTACACAGGTAGTCGAGTATGAAACTTCAGTATATGATTTGTTTGCATATCACATTCCAAGAGCACATTATTTCAGTGGCAATTTAATGGTTCATGGGGGTGTGGTGGGGGGGGGGGGGGGTATTCGATCACAGGCAGCTACAGATGACATTACAGCCATCGCGGACTGGCTGGGGATTACAGAACAGCCATCGCGAACTGGTGTGTGAGTTCCATGTTCAACAATAAATTCTAATGTTCATCAGAAGATCAGAATTCACCGTAAAACATGAAACTCACACACAAAACACACAAAACTTCCAATAATGACGCACCATGCAGGCTCAACCCAATGGATGAAAAAGAGAATCGGCAGCATTTCTTCAATGCAGACTACAGCTAATTCGTGTGAATTCCTGTTAGATGACGGTAACAAAGAAGGTGTTTTAATAATCCGGTTCCATGCTGCGCAAGTGTTTTGTCCCAATCAACCAAAGACCATTCCCCTTGCTGAATTGACCTCGAAGAGCTCATTTCGCCGCGGGATAATGTCCGAAGAAGAGAAGACGATTGAGAAATCAAAATATTTCTTGAGAACAGCAGATTCTCAGTAGGTTCTGATATCTAGGGGTTGCACTTGTTGTGATACACGTTGCACTTCGAGTGTACTAATTCAAATGCTCAACTTTCTGGCGTCCTGCCCTGATCCACATTAAGTTCAGCCTCATCGAGAATTTCCATCGAGACGACATCAGGTATGGTTTGGAGAACAGTCACCGTAAACTATGCGTCCCACCGCCCCCCACGCTGACAACACAAGAAATAAGACATCATTTTCATTAAAGCTTTTTTAGATGATAGTACTGTCTGTCAATTAATTGACCTAGATCATAACATAACAGTTGCATTAGATGACTGTAAGGAAGTCCGAAAATTTTGCTTTTTTGTGGCGTAAGTAAGGCTTTTGACAGAGTGTGGCACGCCGGCCTTATTTATAAGCTTAATGTAGTTGGAATAAGGGGGTCGTTTACTATCTTGGTTTGTGGTTTGAGGATTACCTAAAAGGGCGAAGCCAAGTAGTTGCAGTTAATGGCAAAATTCATCAAATGAAATTATCCCACCAGGGGCACCATAAGGATCGGTCCTTGGTCCCTTGTTATTTAATATATATATAAACGATATCATTGACAACATCCAGTCGAATATTAGGCTACACGCTGACGACACTTCATTGTCTTTGATAGTGGAAAACACGTATTTGGCAAGTGATGCAGATCTTGCAGAAACTGGGAACTGGTCCAAAAATGGCAGGTAAATTTCAGCCCTGAAACAACAGTTGCCCTAAGCATTTCACGTAAAACTACCCCAATTCCAAAACCACAATTATTCTTACTGGACAAAGCTTGAAAACGTCACCCATCATAAACATCTAGGACTTATTTTTCAAAGCTCTGGTTCATGGGACATGCAAGTTGACAGTATAGTCAATAAAGTAAGTCCGATGATTAATTGTTTTCGGAGCTCAGCCCTAACCACCCTGTACACCCATTTTATACTCCCTCTATTCGATCATGCTGATGTGATATGGGACAATTGCGCAGAAGAGAAATCACACACTTTAGAGAATCTCCCATTGGACGTACATCGCACAAAATGCGGTACCTGTTACTTTATAGAGAACCCGGTTTCGTCCCTCTGAAAACATTACGAACCCGACACAAGTTAATGAAACACGGACTTGCACCAGGTTATTTGTTGCGACTTTTACCTCGGACTGTAGCATAGAGGTCCGCATATTCCCTCAGAAATGACGAACAATTTTGTCATGTATTTTGCAGAATAAAAACATTTTCACAAAAAATAAACCCGACAACTTGTACTATTTCGAATTCTTTCAGAATTCTCTGTTTCTGTCTAAATATGCAATAGTTTTCGTCTACCTGGCCATGTTCCTTTGTTCTGGAGTATACTCCGGTAGAGTAGAAGAGTCTATCAACTGGAACAGCTTAGCTTATTGTTACTATATTTTGCTTTTCTGGTCTGTTCTTGTTAGTTATGACCCTATTCCGAGTACTCTTGTTGTTTCATTTATTTAGATCACCCAATCAGTTCACTTTACTGGCGCTAACTAACCAATCGACTGCTTGATTTCCCATAATCTGTATGCAGAGTTATCTCCCTTGCGAACAACAAAGGCCTATATCATTCCTAAATCCAAGAATCTATCGAGTAGTTACTGCTAAATCATTGCTCGAACGACTCGAAGCCCATGGAGCAAATGAGCTTTAGAGCATTGCTCGGACGACTCGGGACGAGTGACTCGCATATACTGCTCGAACGACTCGAAGCCCATTGAGCATATGAGCCAGAGCAATTGCTTGTTCGACTGACTTGCAGATACTGCTCTTCGACTCATTTCGGTATTTGAGGATACCTATGGCCTGGTACTGTATTATTATTTGAGGATACCTTTTATAGGATACTTAAATAAAGATACTATTACTTGTTTGGCCCAGCCTTCTAGGCCACCCCAGGACATACCTATCCTCCCACCCCCATAAGCCATCGAGCAGTTACTGAAAAGTCATTGATCGAACGACTCGAAGCCCATCGAGCAAATGAGCTTTAGAGCAATGGCTCGGTCAAGTGACTTGCACATACTGCTCGAACGACTCGAAGCCCATCGAGCAAATGAGCCAAACAGCAATTGCTCGTTCGAGTGGCTCACAGATACTGCTCTTCGACTCATTTCGGTATTTGTATTATTAATTGAGGAAACCTTTTGTATGATACATAGATAAGGATACTATTACTTGTTTGGCCCAGCCTTCTAGGCCACCCCAGGACATACCTATCCCAAATTCCCCCATAAACCATCGAGCAATTACTGAAAAGTCATTGCTTGAACGACTCGAAGCCCATCGAGCAAATGAGCTTTAGAGCAATTGCTCGATCGAGTGACTCGCACATACTTCTCGAATGACGCGAAGCCCATCGAGCAAATGAGCCATAGAGCAATTGCTCGTTCGAGTGACTCGCAGATACTGCTCTTCGACTCATTTCAGAAAAAAAGGAATTCCATAGCCACACACGTTTTCCAAAAAAAGATTCTGAAAAAGGGATTCCGTAATTGGGATTCTTATCCGACTCCGTAAAATGGGATTCCGTGTTTTAACATTTTAACACTCGAGGATATTCCCCTTCCCTGTTGAAAGAATTAGTTCAAAGGGAGTCAATACCTTCATTGGTGTTGTAGTTCAAAACTTCATTCTGTTAAAATTCAATCACGGAACACTTCGTTTTTAATTGCCAACTTTACATAACCAACGAAATGCCCTTGTGAACAATTTCAATAATTGTGGTGTATCCTTAAATTCCCCTTTATTCAATGACCCACTGGCATCGGATGGGACAAATAACGATATGTTTTTGGCCTCCAGCAATATATAATCGACATCGATAGATTCAGTAATCGGTGGAGAGGCTCGGGAGAGGTTGAAGATGATAAATCACAAACATCATCAGCAGATACTAAAGCTCTCGGTGTCATCTCTTCCTCGGTGCTTCCCATTTTCCCCTTCCACAAAACGAGTAGCCCTAAACGGTGTTACGTTTTACATGTTGGTAATTCTTGCCTATACAACAATACAGTGTTAATCTGCAATAGCAGGAAATATGTTCAGGAGATACCCAACTGGACGTACAACTTTACCAAGGAGTTAGGTTCAACGCATTTATTATACAACAATTTGCAGAAAAGCTTTTTACTATACCTTAACTTCACTCCTTACATCACTTGCACTCGTTTCATTGTTTCTATGTTGTATGTTAGAATTGATTGACTTTGTATGGCGGAGACGTTTATATAGGCTCAGTTTGTTCGCCAAACCCAATTTCTACTTTGAAGGAAATAAAATTACTGTTTAAAAAAAAGCTTTCTAACAGAGAGAGCTTTCCTGTAAATGATGTCACACACTGACATTGTCCACTCAGCTTAGGCCCACCCAAGGTACTCACTGGAAGGGGGGGGGGCGTGGGTGGGTGGGTGCAGTTGGGTAATGTCTGCATCTTACACGGCGTCATTCCAAGTTCCAGATCAATTACTATTGCTACTATACAACCACCATAAGCTATGCTTCCCGCCGCCCCACACCAAGAACACCACAGAAAAACATCATTTTCGTGAACCGTTTCTCACAGAGAAACTTTTCCTGAGAATTATGTGATATTCTGGTGTTATCCACTCAACTAAAGCCCAAACACCTCGTTAGAGGGGGGGGGGGGGGGGGCAGCTAGATAATGCCTACATTTTACAGGGCGCCATTCCAAGTTCCAAATCAATTACTTTCCTACTGTACACATTCCGTTACTGAAATGAAGGAACAACTATTCCAGAGGTCCTGACTATCGTTCAGTAAAATACATCCTTAGCGAAGTATATTACCATTTTGTGAAGAATACAACATATTTACATGAGATCAATTTGGCAATAAGTAATTTTACAATGCATCGTTCAAACCAATGCATTCCCGCCAAGCACCACTATTGAAGAGGTCCTGAGTTTTCGTTCAGTAAAACACATGTTTGGAAAAGTAATGAATATAAAACGGTTTTGTGAAGACTGTAAACATATTTACATAAGATCAGTTTGACAAGGACTAAATGTACATTACGTTGTTCAGTCGATTTTTCCCTACAAGCTGCGGCCACGGCCCCAACACTGAAACTCCATGAGCATGTCCCCTCAACAAATTCGCATGAACTCCCTCAGGTGAAAAAACAGGCTACTGCTTAGAAATAGGAGGGGCGAAATCAACTCCGCGAGCACTTTCGAATGACAATCATGAGCCATAGTCTGGAAAAGATTATATTTTATGTAATGACCAGCACCTTTCTGAAAGTAAAGTGTTCTCGGTTCAAGATCAGGCGCACTTCCTCCAAACCATGGCCCACGACGCCCATCGGCTCCTGATGGAGTCAGCTCCCGTGAGCAGTAACTGTTGAGAAAAGACCATCCTGTCTTCCAAATGGATGAAACGTGTTAACTGGTTGCGGACACAATTATTTTTGTATTCAGAATTCATCTATCAAGATTCGTTTCATTAGGAATTATTGAAGAGAGCGCCAGCCACTCTTCAATAATGTCTATTAAGGTAAGTTCCTGTAAACAAAGCAGAATGTGCTTTTGAATTAATATGAAATATAAAAAGTGCCAATTATTAACATTGCATGTACCCACATTTACATGTACTTGTAATGTACATACACCCACAATTGTAAGAGGTTTCCACCCCTCACCCAGTCAAAAACGTACGCGGGATAGGTGGGTGTGCATTTATGAAGTCAGCACTTAACAGTTCCCTTACTTACTCCATACATTAACCTTGTGTTAACCGGGTGACTCTGATTTGGAACCTATTCAAATCAATATTTTCACACAGGCGATATGAGTTCTCAAGATCGGAAATCTGTTGTAGGTTGGTTATTCTGTGGACTGTTCCTTCTCTCTTTTTCACAAAAATGTCCCCATCAAACGTCCAGGTGTCACTTATTTTCTGGTCCTTTAACAGTTTCCGGGCACGTCTTGCAATGAGGGACCTAGATCTTCGTTAATGTACGCTCCGATTTGCGTTGAGTTCCAGAAGATGAACTGACTGAGACTGGGTGAAATTTGGCAATTTTTGAGCTTGTATCGAGCCCTGCAGACCTTGTCTCTTATCCTGTAATTGTTAAGTCTAAATATAATGGGACGATCTCTGATAGGAGTGTCGTTAAAAGACCTCGGATGGCTACGTGAGATGTCTCCGACTACTATCTGATATATATCTTCCTCGGCACTTTCAGTGATACCAGAAAGACGAAGATTTGTACGACGTGAATGTATTTCACCGTCTGGGGTTAGTATAGGTAATCTATAATGCTAGGCCATGTGGACCTTGCATTGAAGCTTAGAATTGTAGCATAGTATGTTCGGGCTGTACTCCCTATTGGTCTATTGTTCGCTCTTAGTATTATCAACCCATCCAAGGCGTTATATGGTCCTATGGCTGGTATGGGTAGTATGTAATGCTGGGTCATGCAGTATTATGCTTGGTCATATGGTACAGTAGAATTGGACGAACTGTCTGTACTCCATAGGTCTACTGTTAACCCTTAATGCCATGCTCATCTGAGGCGCTGTGCTGATCCACAGTTGGTATAGGTAGTGCCTAATGCTATGCCATGCAGTGTTGTGGGGTACGCATGAATGTTAAGTGGGTAATATAGGGTGTACTGTATATATCCTCTTGTTCTGCTAATCTCGTGGTGTGGTGGGGTATGTATTGTTGTCTAGTACGATAGCATACATGGCGCGATATTCACCCCTGACGGTCTACTGTTGTCCCTTAGTACTACAAAATCACTTAATGGTTTGTACTATCCCATGGCTAGTTCAGAATACCAAGTCACCTAGTTGTGTGTTGAATGCTTGGTTTCTAGTATCGTAGTAGAGTTTAGGCGGTCATATGGACATTCTAAGACTTGGCCGAAGGTAGAGATCGCGATCTGAGATAGCTAGCAAACCTGAAGTGGTGCTATAAGTCAGTAATAATCATACAATGCTATAAGTACCTATCACTGATATTGTTCCCAGTTCATATCATTGCCATACTTGGCTTGGACTACTGCTCGCAGAGAAATACAGGCTGCTTGCTCGAACGACTTGAATCTTATCAAGCAAATAAGCAATCGAACAATTACTCAAACGAGTGACTCCAATCGCGTCTAATACTCATATCTGTATTTGTAGACTAAAGACAGAGGTGATTTAGGGACTGGTGGCGACAGGTGTGGATAATTGAAAAGTATTGGATATGTGCTTGTGTGAAAATGCACAGTGTGTGCACAACACGTGCAAGACATATGCAGAGCAGTTGCGATGGGATTCAAGAAGCATAGTGTTATGGATTTATAACTGAATAACTCGCGTGGCTTACACTACAACATTTATTACATGATTGTTACATAGGCAAGTACTGCGACACAGCATATTCTTATTAAGGAGGATCGGCGGAGTTGAGAGAGCAATGCTGTGTGCTACATATGTTACATCTCCCTTTTTTAAAAAAAAATCATACCCAAAGAAAAAATGTGTGATGTGCTAACAGCTTGGAGTTCACACTGTCATGTAATAAGAGTTCACAATGTCTTGTGATGAAACGTCCGGAACACAGCTGGGGGTGTAGGACAAGAAAAAAATGTTTCTTTTGAAAAAATGTATCTCACTGGGGTTAATGCGGCTATACGGTCTCTGCGCGGGTTATGAGGTAAATGTGATGATTACTACAAGTGTTAACTGTTGTGTGAGCTAAATACGCTTATATAGTGACTACAAGGGTTAACTGTTCTATGGATTCTGTTGCCGTTCGTCGATTTGAGTAAAAACGCTGCTATCACTGCAGTCTACAGTTTGTAGTTGTTATGTTTATGTACAGATATAGTCCTTGAATCTGACAGGTCTGCGTATGACTCTACCAGATGAAGTTTCAATTGTACCGGGATCGTGTGCTCTCTGCTGAACAGGTGCAGAGGTTGAGTCTGGTTGCGCTGACTGATTAACCTGATTGGGCTCAATGTCAATGTCACATTCCGTATCATCATGGCTCAGTGGTGATTCATTAACTTTTATTAAGTCTCTGCGATTACGCCTGTATGTTCTGCCACCAGCTTTGATGACATATGATCTTGGTTCCTGTGGCTTATTTAGAACAACAGCAGCCTTCAAATATTTCCCGCTGCGAAATCGGACACAATCACCTGATGTCAGTTCTGGAAGGCGTTTCGAATGTCTGTCAAAATATTTTTGCTGTTCTTTCTTACGTGTACTGAAGATTAAACATAATATACTCGCCCAAAAAAGAAAGTGTGCATTGCAGAAATTGATCAAACTCCAAAAAAATAATTTCGTAGGTGTAAAGAGTGTTAACCTGTTCATGAATACGTTATATGGAACACAAAAACAGCTTTCCCCGTTAAAATTGCATTAACGTTAAATGACTTGCTGCACGTTTGTGAAAAGGCATGTTTTGCACGTGGAGAGTCTGAAAATTCATGCAGCAGAGTGAATCCTTGGGTATTTAAACACTAAAGTAAGGCCTTCCTATCGTTCACATTCAAACTTGCGCTGCTGTTAAAACGACTCCACATTAGCATGCCAAGATTGACAATGAATCAACGTCTCCTTGCCCTGGGTATGATTAGAGCTGGCAGAACACACAGAGAGGTTGCCCAGCATTTGCACTGCCACCGTAATACTGTAGACAGGCTAGTCCATCGACATGCACAACATGATGACGTTCGAGACCGACCCCGCTCCGGGAGACCCCGAGTTACCACCCCTGCACAAGATCGGTATATCAGTGTCGTCCATCTCTGGAACCGGCAACAAACGGCAACGACGACAGCCAGGAACATCCCGAACCTGAGACGGATACATCCTCAAACAGTAATCAACCGGCTGAGAGAATATGGCTTAAGTCCTCGAAGACCTGCAATTCGTCCGATTTTGACGTTACGTCATCGTCGTGCTCGACTGCAGTGGTGTAGAGTAGGGTTAGGGTTAGGGTTAGCCTAACCTAACCTAACCCTAACCTAACCCTAACCTAACCCTGCCTAACCTAACCTTAACCCTAACCCTACCTAACCCTACCCTAACCCACTTCCATGCTAACTTGTTCGCTTCCATGAGGCGTAGATGCACAGCAGTAGTGGATGCAGACGGAGGTCATACCAGATATTGAGTGTGTGACTTTTGTGTTTGACCCTTAGTGTCTTTGACTCTCCATGGCACCAAGAGTATTCGTCGTAGCATAATGAAATTTCTCGTGTTGATCTCAAATTGATTCATCTGTGATTGAATAAAATTTCCATGAATGAAAATGATATATAACTTTTTTTAGTGTTATTTTTTAGCAAGCACACTTTATTTTTTGGGAGAGTATAGTATCTGGCTTAATGACTTTAGGTTGCAAAAGTTTACTACACGTGGGTAATTTAGTTTTTGTTCTGCGTCCCATTAATCTTTGCACTGGTGAACCAAGTTCGTCGTCCCGTGGTGTATTTCTGTAATTTAGCAGGGCGAGATAAGGATCACTGCCATCTCGTTTTGCTTTTTGTAATAATCGTTTAGCTGTTTAACAGATCTCTCAGCCATGCCATTTGATTGGGGATATTTAGGACTGGAAGTGGTGTGTTTGAAATTGTATGCATTTGCGAAGTTGGCAAAGTCTGCAGACGAAAATTGCGGTCTATTGTCACTTATAAACTCATCCGGTATCCCATATCTCGCAAATTGTGATTTACAGTGTGTAATTACTGAAAATGACTTCGTACTCGACAGATTTGCAATTTCAAAGAAACCAGAATAGTAATCCGTCCGCAATTAATAAATAGTCACTGCCGTCAATTTCAAATAAGTCTGCCCCGACTCTTGCCCACGGGCGTTCAGGCACGGGAAGAAAAAGTAAAGGTTCTTTCTGATTTCTCACTCTGAAGTCATTACAGACTGCACATTTTGAAACTTTGTCTTGTATTTGAGAGTTCATTCCGGGCCAGAACAATACATCTCTAGCGCGACGTTTGCATTTTTCCACACCCATGTGTGCTTCATGAATTTTGTCTAACATCTCCGCTCGCATTGATGCAGGAATCATAACTTTTTCACCTTTGTATAGTATATCGTCGTACACATTTACCTCATCTCTATAATGCCAAAATTCCCGAATGTCATTTGGTACCTCTTTCCTTTCAAGAGGCCAGCCGTAGAGTACAGTTGTTTTTAACGGTTGCAGTGCCCCGTCATTTTGCGTGGCTATCTTTAGTTGTTCCATTTTAGGTTCCGAAATTGGCAGCATTATTGATATGTTAATTTCCAGCTCATCGTCTAAAGTTTCACTTGACGTTTCCTGTGGGTGAGCTCAACTTAAAGTATCGACTATTAACAACATTTTACCCGGCTTGAACGTGACTGATAAGCTGTACTTTTGGAGGTTCATAAGCATTTTTTGCAGACGTACAGAATTTTGGTGCATAGCTTTCTCGAAAATTGCTTGCAATGGTTTGTAGTCTGATTCTACCACAATCAGACGTTGACGATAGATATACTCATGAAACTTTTCACACCCGAATACTATTGCTAACAGTTCTTTCTCTGTTTGAGCGTAACGTTGCTGAGTATCAGTTAGAGCTCTTGATGCGTATGCTGCAGGCTTCTCGTTTTGAAACAAAACTGCCCCCAGTCCCTTTGAACTAGCATCTACTGATAACTTAACCGGTAACTGAAAATTAAAATATTTCAGAACTGGTGCTTCTGTGACAACATCTTTCAGTTTTTGAAGCTTTTGTCTTGATGTTCAGTCCAGTGCCATTCTGTGTTATTTACAAGCGGGTCTCTGAGGAGTGAACTTATATCTGATAAATGAGCTATGAATTTCGACAAATATGTGATCATTCCCATAAATCTCTGTAGAGATACTTTATCGCGTGGAGAGTCCATCTTTTTCACAGCTTCCACTTTAGAAGAGTCAACTTTTATTCCTTCAGCACTCAACACATGCCCAATGTACGTTATTTCAGTCTGTGTGAATCTACTTTTGTCTCTGTTTAGTTTCAAATTTGCTGTACGTGCTCGGTCGAGAACTCGCGTTAGTCGTTGGTCGTGCTGCTCTTCATTTTCACCTCATATAAGTATATCGTCCATTATGCATTCAACTCCTTCTATGTCATCAAACAACTGTGACATTGCTTTTTGAAAGATTTCTGGACTGGATGAGATTCCAAAAGGTGAGCGGTATCTGTCAAGTGGTGTATTGAATGTGCAGAGTTGTGATGATTCTTCATCAAGTTTCAGTTCCCAAAACCCAAAATTAGCGTCTAACTTTGTAAAGATTTTAGCTGCGGGTAGTCTTGAGACGACATCTTCAGTTGTCGGCAATGGGTGGTGCTCGCGTCGGATCACTTTATTTAAATGTTTCGGGTCTAAGCATATGCGTAACTTGCGTGGTTTTACAACAGTGACCATACTATTAACCCAGTCTGACTGACCATGCACTTTTTCAATTACATTCATGCTTTCCATTCTTTCTAACTCACGTTTCACCCTGTCTCTTAAAGCGACGAGAACTTTCCTGGGTGGATATACAGCCGGGGGAACTGACGGGTCAACAGTTATATGGTGTTACCCTCTGAGACTGCCCAGCCCAGTGAATACATCTGCATATGTCTTGAAAATTCCATCACTTGAAGTTACGAGCGTTTGTATTTTGGGAATGAGCCCCAAGAGCTTGGTTGAGTTCAGTCCTAACACATTTGGAACGTCTTTGTCGACAATTTGGAATTCCAGCTTGTATCTCGTTTTATTGTATGAGAACATGGCTGTAGTTTTGCCATACGTATCAAGTTTACTGCCATAGTACGTTACAAGTTTCACTTTACTTGAGGAAAGTTCAAGAGAATCTGGGCTATCAAATGTGGATTTTTTAATAACATTACATTGTGCTCCATTGTCGACTTTAAAATTGATACATTGGTGCCCGAGTTTCAGTTGAACATTCCAGTCATTGCGGTCGTGTATTTTATCACTGAGAGTGCAAATGGAACCAATGAAGAATTCAGGGTCCTGTTCAAGGTCATCCTCTGCGACGGTATGCACTTTTTCTGGGTCGCCCTGGTTTGGTGACAGACTTACACATCTTTGAAAAATGATTTTGTTTCTGACAATTATGGCATCGATTTCCAAAGGCGGGACGTCTATTTTTATCATGCGAACTACCGCACCGAATACAGTTATAAATGTCAGAAGTTTGCTTAGTTTTTGAAACGTAATGTCCAGTTTCACGTCCGGATTCACGTTTTGAATGTTGAGGCTTTTTGTAAACTTTATGTGCAGTGAGACTTTGTTCACTTAAATCTTCTGTCAGTTTTTGCATTTGGGAGCTACTCATTTCACTAGCTCGACAAACTGCTACAGCTTTAGTCAATGACAAGTCTTCTACTCGTAGTAGTCGCACACGAACTGAATCGCCTTTAATTCCACAGACTATCTTGTCTGTAATTAAACTGTCCTGAATAAGCCCATTGCCGATCAGCCATCTTTAATGCTAATGACATGCGAGGTCAGAGGAAGCTTCGGGAAAACACTTCGATCAGACTATCTGTCAAGACTGTCATACATGTGATAGAAACAACCAAAATCTTTCGCTTGAAACGAGAAAATGTGCATTTTCGATTTAATACTAATAAAGATAGAAAAAATAACACACTTTCAACACTTCATTAAATGGACAGGGCAAAATAATATTGATTTCTTAGTGAAATGAATACCACAATGAACCCCTTCCCAAAAGCGAAGGTAGACTCGGCATCGTGGTTTTGTTTTATTTGTTGGCGAGTGGCAAAACTGCAGATATATCACTGAAATGACACAAAAATGTCTGCGTGAGTGAAAATGCAAACCCTGGGTATTCAAACAACCATCCCAAACAAATATTTTCAAGCATAACACACAGATGTTCCAGCTGAAAGAGGTTGGGTGGACGGGGCGTGGTCCTAAAAAGTGAATGAAAATCGTCTGCTAGTCTAGTAGCGGTGCCGCTTGTCTACTAATAATACTTTGCCCATATACAGTACAAGTCAAAATGAGTTAAAGAATAACCACTACCGGTATAAACTATAGATGTAATGTTTCCTATACTAATAACACAAGAATCGGGCATAAAAATATATGTACATGTTCATGTATGCTGTAGCCTTTTTTAACATGTTTTGGGTTTATACACATCATTTAAGAGGGTTAATTGCATTGGAATTCCTATTGCATTATATTTTCCAATGCATAGAAATTCAAAATGTAATTACAAATGTCCATGAAAGAATATTATTTCAGGAAAACTAATTTTTTGGTTGACGTAGCTTTGATATGCCAAAAAACATACCCATGAGTGGTGGGAATTTACCCTTTTGGAACTGTTAATTCTTTTTATCTCAAACATTGAAAAATGGATTGATAACAATCTCCATGCTCCACACACCTCACGGCCTAACCCTTAATTAACAAATTGACTGCAACTTCACACATAATTCATGAGTTAGGAGGTAAAAATGTTTTTTAGAAGTTTTGTACGAGACACATAATGTGATCTATCATCGGAACAAGATTGTTCCTCCGAGGATCACATGGTTCGATTTGCATGAGGCTTTTTGTGTGAATTTGAAAAAAAATAAATTTAGTTTTAATGTTATCTGTGGGTAAAGGTTTAAAAAGTAAAGTACAAACTATATTATACTGTTTTTTGTGATCAGAGTACTACGTACAATTGTAGATTGTTTCAGCAAGTCAAAACTTCTTATTTTAAATTTGTTTTATAATCACGAAATATGGCTATGGCTACAGTCGAATGATTTTTAATAGAACTAATTTGTAAATGAACAATTATTTATTTAATGGCCAAGTATGAAATGTCTGGAAAAAAGACTTCTTATGAGTATAAATGCATGGTACAAGGAAGAAGCATATGTTCAAGTCTACAAATACTGTATGAATCAAAATAAGTCGCAGCATAACCGCAATGAACAAAGTAGCCCACTGCCATTACACAAAAAGCGCAAGAACCCGAAATCATTTTCCGGAAAGCTTTCTGTGGGAGCTTTCCCGAAAATGATGCCAGGTTCTTGTGTTGCTGGTGTAGTTGAAGATGCATACTAGTAGTTTATAGTGGTTATTCTACGACGTATTTCGACTTGTACTGTAAGTCAAGTGATTTCTGAATTCCACTCGGAGGTCCGCTGGCTGGAATTTTGCTTGTGCAAAACAATGCACATGGGCATTAACCACTGACCATACCTGACAGCCAGTAAAAACGTGTAACTCACAAAGCAAATCTGCAGTTTAAGGAGCATTGATAAGTTAGTTATCTGGTGGCCCATAAATTGCAGATTAGCTTGTTGAGTCCCAAACTTTCTACAAACTGGCAAGAATATGTTGGAAATATATGTATATCCACCTACTTAAAAGAGAAGTACAAAATCCAGCCTGTGTGTTCTGTAATACAATATCCATGTATGCACATTTTGGTCATGTATCCAGGGTCGCGGAGATGGTGGGGCCAAGGGTAGTAACTCCCAGAGCCTGGAACTTGGGGGGGGGGGGGGGCGGGGGGATTGGCCCAGGAGTAAATGATCTTGGTTTCGCCTGCCCACCCTCTTGTCCAAACATAACCCGACAGACTGGATTTTAATTTTTTTTGGTTTGGTACGTCGTTTCAAAGGGCGTTCCAAAAACAAAACAAAAAACGAAAAATACGGGCTTTCAGGCCATATTTGACCTAGTCCCCCTCCCACAAGGTGACTCCTGTGCCAACAGTTAAGAAGGGGGCTGTATCATGAATGAAGCTATGCACTTGACCAACGGCTGTAATTCTGTACTGTATGACCAGGCTGTGTAACCTGTCCGATTTCTGCTTTTGGGGAATTCTACTCGCTATGGCGATCGAGGTTGGATCATTGAGTACATGGGCCCTGTTGAGTGAAAACCAGATGTTAACTTTGATCGCACACTGTTTAATATTGAGACTTTTGTCGTAATGATACAAGTACATAAAAAACCCAATAAATATAATTTCGTGCTTTTCACATTAATTTTTAAATTCACCAGTGAAAATATTCTAACAAACCCTAAGTTAATTTCTTTTAAATCACAAATGAAAACATCCTAACAAACCCTAAGTTAATTTCTTTTAAATCACAAATGAAAACATCCTAACAAACCCTAAGTTAATTTCTTTTTAAATCACAAATAAAAACATCCTAACAAACCCTAAGTTAATTTCTTTTTAAATCACAAATAAAAACATCCTAACAAACCCTAAGTTAATTTCTTTTAAATCACAAATGAAAACATCCTAACAAACCCTACTGTTCTTGCATAATCAACACGCTGATGGGTGTTGATTATGAAAGAACAGGCCGGTTTGCTTCATCCAACGTTTTACCTGAAACAGTGTTGCACCAAAAAGCTGGTCTCGATGTTATTTCTCAGTCAGCATAAGTGAATATGCCAACTGAGAAATAACAGTGAGAACCGCATCCATACTGCCAGTTTCTTTTTATAATATGCCAAAACATTTGTGAATACGAAAATCATATCTCGAAATTGTCCCTTAAATAATTCTATACACACATGATAAATAACCTTCCCCCAAAACCCTGGAAAGCCGGTGAACGATCAAGACGGTATTTGTAAAAAAATAATAAACTACAGGAGGTGTAATTTATGTGGCTGCTTGTCCGAGGTATGTCCGTCAACCAACACTGCAGTGCATTGGTCGGCAAACATACACTTGCGCATGCTAGTCACTATAAATTATTTCAGCTGATTTCTTAATAGCAATCAATGAAATTTTAAACACTGACAACAATTTTACTCAATTCTATTAACTTTTTCCTGTCTACCTTTATCCGAAAGATTTTAACCTCCGCTCCATATTTTTCAATCAACGTACGAGCCCAGCCCGTACGTCCATCGGTAAATACGAATGAACGTTCAGAATTGATTAAAAGCAACTTTAGTCCGGCTCGCAAATATTTTAAAATTAAATAATAAAATTAATTATACCGAAAAAATATAGTAAAGCTTACCTGTTGAGTGAAAACTTTGATCGCACACTGTTTAATATTGAGACTTTTGTCGTAATGATACAAGTGCAACATTATGGCAAAAGTCACCTTTTACAGTCTGCGACCAAAACAACATCCCTCCCAGTCAACAAGCAGCGGATAATCAGCATCGCTAGTAACCGTGAATAATAATCGAATGAGAATAAGATACTAATAAGCTCTGAATAAAATAAGGCAGAATTAACTTTAATGCAAAGCAGCGAACCGGTATTGAGAGCTGTAGCTGGCAGGTTATTGTTAATTATCTATTGTTTGCATTGTATCATTCACCGTTAAACACACCCCAAGCCTTCCAGTCAAAACAAATTCTTTACCAGCCCCTTTCTTTTCATATTAATGACACTCTTTGTTTCCTCTTGCACACGTATAACATAATCATTCACACAGTAAACCAGTTTCAAAAAAAAAAGAAGATATTTACAAAAACGAACTCTCAAAAACCAACTCTTGTCACGCTGCTTGCACCATGATAATACCCCCTAGTTCATAAAATTAATGCCTCCGGGCATTAAAGAGTCTTTTTGTTTCACCTTTATGAAATTGTCTATTCCCACAAAATGTTCTTGAGATAGCAGTGAACAAAACATTCAAAACATTCCTTCAGTGTCCTTTTTTTGCCGAACGTTTCAATGATCGTATCCACATGTTATCCATTGGTGCTACTTCCGTGCTTTCCCCCTCATTTATTGAACTGGACTTAGCCTTATATATATGAATATATGACAGCCAAAATCAATACGAAGAGTTGCGAGAAAAAAAAATATTGCCTTGATGGTCAGTATAAAATGCTCAGACAGAATGCTCGGTGTAATATAAAACTTTACTTAATCTATTTCTTCAGATATTATTAAATCTAAGTTGGGGACAGAGTAAGGCGGTGGCCGAGCCAGCGTCATTCACTTCATCCTGATTCGCAATTTTCATATCAATAGGGAGAGTATATTGAGCTTGCCTAACATAAAGAAAAACAGAGAAGCTCTTTGCAAGGATGTGCTTTAGTTTAAAGGCTACAAAGGGGTTTAAATAAATATCTGACTTCGGAACTAATCTTGTATTTGAGATTAGCGATGTGACATAAAAATTATCCCAGGTAATGGCAACTTTCGGCCAATATTTTAGATTCAATGTCACATCGTTAATGAAATTATCCATTCGAAATGTACAGAACTTTATACAAGCCGGAAGGGTCAATACCGGGAGAAAAACAGAGGAAGAACCATCCGTAATTTCCAAAATTAACGCGTTTTGTTTTCTTAATGCGTGAAGCCGATACATAATAATAAGTAAGGAACAAATCATAAGTAAATTAACAGGGGTTGATGTGTAGTTATGTAAGTCTTGTATGTGTAAGTTGGACAGGCTGGGAAGTGGTGTAGAAACCGGATTTGGAGTAGTGTAATAGATTGGTTGCAAGGTCATTGCATGCGCTGTTTTCATGGTTGATGCTATCATAACAGATTTTGTTAGAATGCGCATTCGACACCACATGAAAAGGAATCCGAGGAGACAAAGCCCGCTTAAACTTGTAGAAGCAATCAACAAAATGAAATTTGAATTACTCGTTTCGTCCATGAATAACTGACCATCTAATATTGGTTCAGATAAAGATTTAAAAATAACTTGATCCTTTTAGCAGCTGTTACCATTGATTTCAACTTTAAGTGCACCTTATGATCACCGGCAATGACTGCAGAGAGATTGTGTTGATATATTTTAAATGTAGGAATGTTAACTGAGGGTGGTTTACTAAATTTTGAATCTGCAAGTATATTAGAAAGAAATCCGCCGTTGAAAAATTGTTGGAGAAGGGGTAAATTTACAGGATAATATTTTGAAATGTCTTTCGAATTCTGTTCACAGTTGTTCCAACGAGCTGGTAAATGAATATGTGTGGCAACCACCGAACAGTGACAGGGAACATGCAATACACAGAAGGAACAACCAGGGAGTTGTTTTGAATGAGCCGTGCATGAAATGTTGATGTGTGAAATGTTTGATATCAAGAATTCCGAATGTGTTAGTTGTGTAATGGATGGGATTATTGCGTTGTGTCTGAACCGAAAGTCGCATGTTTCGTTAATTGTCTTGGTGTTTGCTAAGTATAGAGATGCAACGCATGTTGGCTGGAGAAAAGAATGAACAACAGGATGGAAAGAGCAATAAAAGTGATTGTGATTTATTTGGCAGTTAGTTAATTCTGCAGGGTTAATTTCTATATAATACTGTTCGTCACCACTTACTGCCAGATAAGTTGGGAGATTAAGAATTTGTGTTGCGTGCAATGTAGTGTTTACCGGTACATGGTAGCTTAAAATTTGGTATAGTGAGAAGGGAAAGATGAGTGTTGATATGGGAATGTGTATATTAATATAAATGTCATGATTGTGTCTCAATAAAGCATAAGTTGCAATCGAATAGAAGGATGTTATGTCATGTGATTGTAGTTGAAAAGGTGAATTGTGCTTACGTAGTGTTTGTGAAATGTTTTTCAGGACTGTCTCCAAAGCGAATGGTGGTATAATGGTGGGTGAGAGCTTACCTTGCAACAAAGATATGATTCCCGCGTACATTTCCTCAAATCTTAATTGCAAGGAAAACGAAGCGCTAGTTTGGTCTAGTAAAAATGCATGCAATCGGTCCTCTAAACTTTTTAAGCGTTGAATTGCTTTTTCTAGGGATTGATAGACTTGTTTAATTGCTTGAAAATTATTTCTAATTAGTTTAACAGAATTGGAAATTCGATTATCCGTGGAATGCATAAATGAAGTTAATGTCTTAATTTTGTGACCAAAAAATTCAGAAATTTGTACGTTCTGCTTCTGAATGGCGGCTATGCGGTGGGATAACTCTTCCATGTCTGATTCTGTAGCAATACCAAATAACGTTTTACTTAACCCACCAATAAAGGGTAGCCATGACCGTTTACGTCTGCTTACTCAAGAAGGTAATGTATGGTTGGGTAAAAGTTGATGAATATTATTCATTGTAGATTCTATATCTTCAAGAGTACTGCTATGGATGTCCATAAGCTTCTCGACTGTTGTTGGTATTTCCGTGCATTTCTCATTGCAATGAAAATTGTGATTTTTAAGTTCGTCCATGTTTGGTAGCATTAGTCTGAACGTATGGGTCCAATGATGTGTAGTAGAAAAAAGAAACTTATCTCGTTGGAAAACAATCCCATAATTAAGTCTCTGCTTGGTAACTGGTCCGTCACTTGTGCAGATGCAGCCAAACATAAGTAAGGTCCTAACAATCAGGCCTGTATCCATTTTCCCTAAAAATAATAAAAAACCAGGACCTGAGAGAGTACTCTTTCTAATCGAGCTAGTTGCAAGAACGCTTGGTGAAGACTGGCCAAGTCTTCTAGCACTAATTATCACAGAAAGGACTGTTGTTTCAAATGTTGTTCATGCAAATAAATCGAAAGTAAGAGAAATGGGGGGGGGGGGGGGGGGGTTGGATATGGGCTGTAGGATCGGGATGCAGGAAGAAACTAAATACAAGCTGATGTTTTCTGCATGTACGAGAAATCAGTTTTACCATGTCAAGCACTGGCAATTGCGGTGATCAACCCGCTCTTTCTGTCATGCTTACTGAGGCTCTTTTTTATGGATTTATGAAATTAGGCTTTCCTCACCTGGTGCTGTGCTTAAGCAAAATATTTTCTTAAATTAAGTATGAAATATAGGCTTTTATTTATTTATTTATTTATTTATTTTTTTTATTTATTTAATTAATTATTTGCTATTTATTCCAGGCTTGCCATTCATATTCCTCCTTTTTTTTCTTGGTGATCGTTTAGGATAGAAAAGCCTACTGTCTGCTATTTGCGGCAGGTTCAAATAATGAGCGTTTCTTGCTCTTCCTTGTTTTTCCAGTTGAGGTCTTTTTTACATGATATTCCCTGATTATGTGCTCTGGAATACTTTCCATAGGCTCAAACATGCTTTCTTTGTAGCCTTTCCACTTTACTCAATAATGTTGTTTTCCCTTCATCCTTTTTACTCCTATGAGTCTGTCTATGTCAAATAGGTCTTCGGCGGCACCTTCTTGCTGACTGTTTGCAGCGTCGCCGGTTTCTGAAGGAGTTTTCTCCACCTGAGGTGACGAGCTGAATGGTCTGTCTCTCGAATCATAAAATGGTTTGAGTTGAGATGCATTGACTCTGGATGTGTGTTTCTTGTTAATAGAAGACAAACGCAGTTCATAAGTATGATTTGGACATTCTTTAGTGATATAGTATGGACCCAGAAATTTCTTGTACAGCTTCTTGGAAAGTCCCTGTGGAACCTTTTGACACTTTAGCAATACCGGATCGTGAATCTTGAAAGTTGGTATTACTGCTTTTTTATCATACTGTTGTTTTTGTTTTTCTTGAGCTAATTTGACGTTGTCTTTGGAAAGGGCCTCGGTTATCTTTAAGTTATGCACCAGCTGCTCCAGATATTGTTTATAAGTCTTGTTGATAGACGCTTTAGGTAATAAACTGGTGTCAATTGGCAGACACATCTGTTTTCCAAAGACCATTTCATATGGTGAAAACTGTGTAGACTGTGATGGTGCCCTTCAAATTCCCATCAGGATGGCTGGTAATATTTCCGGCCAGTTCATTTGATCCTCATTGCAGTAGGCCCGTAGTGATTGTGCCAATGTTGAATTCAGCCTTTCACATGTTGCGATGGTCTGGGGAAGGTATGCACTGGTCTTGTGTCTTGTGATTTGGAATAGTTCAGACAATGCAGATACCAAGCTGGACATGAAATTAGCACCTCTGTCAGATACCAGGGTATGTGGTGCTCCATATCTGCTAAATATTTCTGCATATAACACCTTTGCTACATTTTGGGCGGTCTGTGATTTCACTGGAAAGGCCTCAGGCCACCGAGACATACTGTCAACTACCAACAATATATACTTGTATCCCTTTTTCGACTCTGTAAGTGGCCCAAGTATATCCATATGAAGCCTTGTAAACGTATCAGCAATTGTCATTGGCTGTAGTGGAGGCTTGCTGGCATGTACATCTCGTTTATGCTGTTGACACTTTCGGCAAGTTTTTATATAAGTATATATATAGTTGTACATTCTAAGCCAGTAATAACGGTGTCTAATGCTGGTGTAGGTCTTCTCGAATCCTAGATGCGCACCTCCCAATACACAGTCATGATATGGAAGAAGAATGGCTTCCTGCAGGGCTACTGGTACCGCTAATTGTCTCCAAGAACATTCTTCATGGTTTTGCTTCTTTTTAAGCCGTGGGTTGTGTAAGTGGTATAAAAGGTTATCCAGGATCACATATTGGTTAGATTCTGCTACCACTGCTCTTGCCCCTCTAGGATCTTCAGGAAGAACGTTGTTTACCAAATAATCCAAATATGGTTTTAGTTCCTCACACTGCCCTTGTAGCTCTGCTATGCGACTTCGACTTGTTGACTCTATTTCTGGCTGTCGATCGGTGTGTATTCCGTCCTGGTCTGCATTGTGATGAGAGACTGGCAAGACAACCTGTGCTACTGTTTCCTGATTTGCTTCTTTTTGTGTACTGTTGCCATAAATAAAATCTACTGCTATCCAGTCTGTTTCATTCACAGTTGGTACTCATACAGAGGAACAACTACTGTCAGTTTCTTGTTGAGTTCCATTATCTGGTCGACGGGACAAGGTGTCAGCATTCAGGTTCTTCTTACCGGGTTTATGCCGAATATCACAATTATATGATTGAAGGGTTAATGCCCATCTACCCAGTCTAATTGTAGCATCCTTAAATCGGTTTATCCATTTCAGTGAGATGTGATCTGTGTAAACAACAAAACTGTTATTCGCCAGATATGGGTGGTATTCCTTGACAGCTTCAATTAATGCAAGGCATTCACGCTCGGTTACCATCCATTTATATTCGGCCAGTCTAAGTGAACGTCCACCATAGGCAATAACTTTTTCAGCTCCATTGCAATCAGCTTGCCCCAAAACATATCCGATAGCAAACTCAGATGCATCTGTGTATAGCACAAAGGGTTTTCTTGTGTTTGGTAGTGCTAAAATTGGGGCTGTTGTCATCAATTCTTTCAACTTTTCGAAAGCAACTGTACATGGTTCTGTCCACTGAAATGGAACATTCTTTCTGAGAAGTTGATTCAGTGGATGAGTTATCATAGAATAATATCTAATGCAGCGATGATAAAAATTGCACAATCCAAGAAAACTGCGCACCTGTTTTTGATTTTTCAGTACCGGAAATGTTCGGACCCTTTTCGTGTTCTGTGGGTTAACTTCTACATCCTTCAGCAAAAAAATGTGACCAAGATATTTTACTTTTGGAACTGCAAACTGACATTTGGTAGGTTTAAGTGTCAAATTGGCTTTTTGTAGTCTATCAAAAACCTGTTGGATATGACGCAAATGCTCGTCGAAATTTTTACTAAACAAAATAATATCATCAACATATACCAACACAAAATGCCAATTTAACCCTTGAAGTACCTTTGTCATTAACATTTGGAAGGACATTGGCGAATTCATCATTCCAAATGGGAGAAGCTTGAACTGATAAGCCCCCTCTGGCGTCACAAAGGTAGTTTTATGCTTCGTATCCTCATGCAGTGGAATTTGCCCAAATCAAGACATTAAGTCGAGTACAGAAAATAACTGTGCTTCAGATTCGCCTATGATGTCAAATACATCCTCAAGTCGTGGAAGCAGAAAGTTAATGGGTTTTGTAACGGAGTTTAGCCGACGGTAATCCACGGCGAACATATAAGTACCATCACTTTTCTTTACGAGTACCACAGGGCTGTTCCAAACGGAATCTGATGGCTCGATTATATCATTTTTCAACATATCAGTAACTTGCCGCTGTATTTCTTGATTGGTTCCCGGAGATGCTCTATAAAAGCACTGCCGTTGGGGCGGTGACTCACCTGTGTCAATGTAATGATAATAGGCAGACGTTTTTCCTAATTCAGAGAGGTCTTTAGCAAAAATATTTCTATTATCAGAAATTAACTGAATTAATTTGACTTTTTGCTCAGGTTCCAGTTCTGAGTTTTCTAGATTAATATTTAACTCTTTGGCTATTAGCAGATAAATTTCGGTATCTACAGATTTTAGGCCTTCTCTACTGTTGGAGTTCACACTGTGGTCCAAGCTTTCAATACAGTTAATATCTATTGGAGACAATTTACCCAAAATATGGTGTTTCTGAATATTTATCGAACTATCGGTTGGATTAATAAGACGACAAACGCTTTTAGAATTTTTAGAAGTCACTACCACTTTTGCACCTAGTAAGTTAGTTGTTGCTAGTAAGGTAGAATGAGGTTCCAAAAGAATGGTTGCATTTTGTGGAATTCTAGACAAAATTACAGGAATTACCATTTCCGAATGAGGTGGGATAACGACCGATTGGGCAGATCTGGCTAATCCAAGACATTTGGGTGTGGTTACTAAATTTACTATTTTGTTCCCAGTGTCAATTATGAACTCTTTACATGACAAATCTACCTTGAATCTATATTTATCCAGAAAATCAATCCCTAAAATTACTGAGTGGTGTAATCGACTGAAAACATGAAACTTCTGGTAATATATTTCATTATCAATATTCACTGGTAAAATGACATTTCCCAGAACCTTATGTGTATCGCCCGCCATGCTATGCACTTGTGCGATGTCAGACTTCTGCATTTTGTGTGTATACTGTATACGTTCCAAAAAATGGCGTGATATGCAAGATATGGTAGCGCTGTGTCCACAAATGTTTTATTTGGCACCTGTAATATTGATGTAAAAATGCAATTACCATGTAGTGGCGTTGTGAAAGAAAAACTTTTACATCTTTTACATTGGGTGAAGGTTTTTTAAGTTTGAAGTTTGCTTAAAAATATTGTTGTCTGGCCTATCCAAAGAAAAACCTTCCTTGCCTCTGTTAGGCGAAATTTCCTATTGGGTGTGATTAGGCTTTAATAACTGGTGACACTCACTATAAATATGGTCACCCTGCCACAGTGACTGCAATGTTTGTTTGCTGGCTTATAAAAACAGACTACGATGGCTGGTATTTTTACAATAAAAACAAGGAGATCTGGACCGTGCTTGTCTGTTATGATAGGTGGGTTTTGATTGTTGAAACGACCTTGGTGGTTGAAAATGTGTTTGCCTGGTGTGATAAGTAGGTTCTGTGTGCTCAAATGACCCTGGTGTTTGAAAATGTGTGTGCCTATGGTGATATGTAGGTTCGGTTTGTGCCAACGACCTTGATTGTTGGTAATCAGTGTTAGCTGGTTGTGTACGATGTTGCTGCTGTGGTCGATAAGTGTTAGAATGATTGTTTTGTTGTTTGTTCGTTGTTTGTTGCGGAGGGCCTCGACGAGATGGATATTGATCAGCCTGGTGATCAGCTCCAGTAACATTACATTCTGCCTGTATAGAGCAGGAACAATGAGTACATGTGTGTGGGTAGCATATAGCACATACTGATTTGTGTGACACAGCCGTTGCAGCTTCTGCTATCCTAGCAGTGCTCTCTAGCTCAGTCAAGGTTGTTGGGTTTTGTTGAATAACGGATTGCCGAATATGAGGTAAGAAACCTTTCAGAATAACAATGAAAAGTTGCGAATCTGTTAAAGAAATTTCCGACCCTAGACACCGTATTGTAGTAATAAAATCTAAGGCAGACTCTTGCAAAGTTTGGGAATGATTAGATATTTCTGACATTGTAGCCCATTCCAGCTGTTTGAGCATCTTATACCTCGCATCAAAAGCACTTAATAAATCAGAACAAGACTTTTTTTTGATTGTCTGTCAGACATTCATACCAGTCAGCTGCTGGTCCATGCATCAATAATGGGAAAATTAGCATTTGTCGGAATCTTGGAGTTGTTTCAAGTTACAGAAGTGATTAAACTGTCGTAACCACTTGGTAGCATTTGTCTGCTCACCAGTAAATTTGGGCCAAGAGTTAATATCACTTGTGGATAAAGCACTCATACCTTTGGATAGTTGTGATGGCATTGATGCGTCGTTGTCCGATATTGAAGATTTCTCAGAAGTTTGTGTTACAGTGAGGTTGTTGCTATCTTTTGCCAACGATCTTGTGATGTATGTCCTCTGGTTGATTGGAGGAGGCATGTACCATTTGATTCATCCACCAGTTATGACCAGGCTGTGTAACCTGTCCGATTTCTGCTTTTGGAGAATTCTACTCGCTATGGCGATCGAGGTTGGATCATTGAGTACATGGGCCCTGTTGAGTGAAAACCAGATGTTAACTTTGATCGCACACTGTTTAATATTGAGACTTTTGTCGTAATGATACAAGTACATAAAAAACCCAATAAATATAATTTAGTGCTTTTCACGTTAATTTTTAAATTCACCAGTGAAAATATTCTAACAAACCCTAAGTTAATTTCTTTTAAATCACAAATGAAAACATCCTAACAAACCCTACTGTTCTTGCATAATCAACACGCTGATGGATGTTGATTATGAAAGAACAGGCCGGTTTGCTTCATCCAACGTTTTACCTGAAACTGTGTTGCACCAAAAAGCCGGCCTCGATGTTATTTCTCAGTCAGCATAAGTGAATATGCCAGCTGAGAAATAACAGTGAGAACCGCATCCATACTGCCAGTTTCTTTTTATAATATGCCAAAACATTTGTGAATACGAAAATCATATCTCGAAATTGTCCCTTAAATAATTCTATACACACATGATAAATAATCTTCCCCAAAACTCTGGAAAGCCGGCGAACGATCAAGTTGGTATTTGTAAAAAAATAATAAACTACAGGAGGTGTAATTTATGTAGCTGTAGTCCGAGGTATGTCCGTCAACCAACACTGCAGTGCATTGGTCGGCAAACATACATTTGCGCACGCTAGTCACTATAAATTATTTCAGCTGATTTCCGAATACCAATCAATGAAATTTTTAACAATGACAATAATTTTACTCAATTCTATTAACTTTTTCCTGTCTACCTTTATCCGAAAGGTTTTAACCTCCGCTCCATATTTTTCAATCGACGTACGAGACCAGCCCGTACGTCCATCGGTAAATACGAATGAACGTTCAGAATTGATTAAAAGCAACTTCAGTCCGGCTCGCAAATATTTTAAAATTAAATAATAAAATTAATTATACCGAAAAAATATAGTAAAGCTTACCTGTTGAGTGAAAACCAGATGTTAACTTTGATCGCACACTGTTTAACATTGAGACTTTTGTCGTAATGATACAAGTGCAACATTACGGCAAAAGTCACCTTTTATAGTCTGCGACCAAAACAACATCCCTGCCAGTCAACAAGCAGCTAGTAACCGTGAATAATAATCGAATGAGAATAAGATAGTAATAAGCTCTGAATAAAATAAGGCAGAATTAACTTTAATGCTAAGCAGCGAACCGGTATTGAGAGCTGTAGTTGGCAGGTTATTGTTAATAATCTATTGTTTGCATTGTATCGTTCACCGTTAAACACACCCCAAGCCTTCCAGTCAAAACAAATTCTTTACCAGCCCCTTTCTTTTCATATTAATGACACTCTTTGTTTCCTCTTGCACACGTATAACATAATCATTCAAACAGTAAACCAGTTTAAAAAAAAAATAAAAGATATTTACAAAAACGAACTCTCAAAAACGAACTCTTGTCACGCTGCTTGCACCGTGATAACTGCATGATTCTTGAAGTAATAACTTTATTAAATCAACTTGACGTAACCAAGTTATCACTTCAAGAATTGTGCAGTCAATATAGCTATGGGCGGTAGGTCATTGGATACTCATTGTTCAACTTGGAAATTTTAAACATGCTGCTAAAAAACGTCATTTTCACGGCCAAGAATAACGATGTGATTTTTTATCCCAAAAGCCGCCAAAAGACTCCATTTAATAAATGATTTAAAAATTTTGTTGGGGGAGAAACGCCGCCTCCTCCAACCACTCTGTGATCGATCGCGCCGCAGGCACTCGCTGCAGATGCTTTCATCATAATAATAATAACTCTTTGGCCAGCCACTGATTTGTCGCGGTCCTCATAAGAGAAGGCCATCATTCCCCCTGCACCCCACCCCCTCTTCCCCTCCTCTCCTCCCAGCATTCAGATATAAACTGCTTAATAGTGTCCCTCACTTCCTCTTTTTCAATTTCTTCAATAAGCATTCCTACCCTCTCCCTCGTGTCCCCCTTCAGCCATCTATCCTTTGTTTCTTCACCCCACTTCTGCATTATTCTTCCAGTAAATTTTATTCTATGAGGTATATACTGTGGGCATTCCAAGAGAAAATGTTCCAGGGTCTCCACTACTCCAGAGTGGCACATTTGGCATCCCTTTTCTCCATCTCTCCCAATTTTCCCCCGAAGCTCCAGTGATCTTGATCTCAGTTTGAACAGCAGTGACCCTCCAAAGGTGCCATCTAGGTACTTCTCAAAAGCTGGCTTTTCTTTATATTGTAACCCCTGCAGTGATCTTTTCACGCTAACCCCTGCTCGCCAGTTTCGATTGCAATCTTCCATGACTCTCTCTTTGACAAACCTTTTGCCTTCTTTCATTCCTACTTCTATGTTTGTGACCTCTATAGAGTAATTGTCCATTAGTTCCCTCACATGTTTTGACCACCCCGTATCTATATTAGAATTCCAAATGGTATCGAGCATCAGTTTGCACCACCGGTTGTCAGGCAGGTTTCTCAAGTAGTTAAAGTAACACAGTTTTCCCAAATCTACCCTGTCCTTGATTTTCATCCACCCAAGCTCCCCCCTTACTGCTTCCAAAGCTGCAGCATTACTCGACCCTGTTATCCATCTGCCGGCATCATTCTGAGTACTTTCCAACTTCTTAATAACGGTTTGGTTTAATGGAATCACGTCCGTGCCATACGTTATACTTGGTAAACCCACCCTCTCCCACAGTGTTTTCCCCACAAAGACCTTGTTGAAACTATTTTTCCCTAAAAGTTTTAGTTGGTTCAGAATTCTTTTCCCCTTCAGAATCAGTTTGGCTGAGTAATTTCTGTACACCCCTCTTCCCGTTATATTTATGCTTACCCCTAGATACTCATACTCTCCCGTTTCTCCTACAGTGATTTGTTTGCTTTCCCCTTCGGGGATTGAGAACTCCCCCACTCTCCATCTCTTCGTCATATCTACCTTGCGTCCAACGGGTATTACCTTGCTTTTATTTTCATTTAGTTCGAGCCGCCAAGTGTTCCCATATCTACCAACAATTTCCAGCAATTTCTCTAGCCCCTGTTCAGTTCTAGACATTAACACCATGTCGTCCGCAAAGAATAAGCCTGGTACCTTTATGTCTCCAACATTTACCCCCTCCGCACTCTGAATTAGTTCGTCCCCTAAATCTTTAACATACAATGCAAACAAAATCGGTGAAAAGATACACCCCTGCTTGAGGCCTATATCCATAGGGACTCGTTTTGTAGTGATACTCCCTAGACTGAGTTGGCTTTGCACATCTGTATACAGTGCTTTCATGATTCCCACAAAGTCACCCCCCAGTCCGATGCCCTCGAGCTTTCGCCACATACCTTCCCTCCACACTCGGTCGTACGCTTTTTTCACATCTAGAAATGCCAGAAACATCTTTTTCTTTTCATCATCTGTGCAATGTCCCGACATTTTTGAAAAGGGGAGCCGACACAGAATTAACCCTGGGTCCGAATTTCCTTTCCCCGGCTCAGTGTGGACCTTCCACTTCATGGGTGTTTTTGTAATAAGACAGCTTCGACTGTATGACATGTAAGTTTGAGTTGAAGGAGAAAATAGTCAAAAGAATTTATATGTTTTTTATGTCCGATTCTTGTGTTATTTATATCGGAAACATTCATCTACAGTTTACACCGGTCGTGGTTATTCTTTAACTCATTTTGACTTGTACTGTATATGGACAACATATTATTAGTAGACACGCGTCACTGCTACTAGAAGACTATTTTTATTCACTTTTTAGGGGACCACGCCCCCCTCCACCCCAACGTCTTCCAGCTGGAACATCTGTGTGTTATGCTTGAAAATATTTGTATGGGTTGGTTGTTTGGATACCCAGGGTTTGCATTTTCACTCACGCAGACATTTTTATGTCATTTCAGTGATATATCTGCAATTTTGTCACTCGTCAACACAACAAAACCATGATGCCGAGTCAGTCTACCTTCGCTTGTGGGAAGGGGGTTCAATGCGGTATTCATTGCACTAACAAATCAATATTATTTTGCACTGTCCATTAAATGAAGTGTTGAAAGTGTGCTATTTTTTCTATCTTTATTAGTATTGTATCGAAAATGCACATTTTCTCGTTTCAAGTGAAAGATTTTGGTTGTTCCTATCGCATGTGTGACCGTCTTAGGGGACGTCCAACCTAACTTTGGTCAAATTTCATGTAATTTTCTTTCATGTCTAAAAAAGGCCCAAAATGAATAACCCCAATAAATTATATACCGAAATGCTGGGAATGAAACATAGAACATGTGGACACAGCAATTTGCCATGGAACTGCTGCTATGTGTAAATAGCACCACATGAAAATCTGCTATGGCATAAGTAAGAGAACAAAATTTTTACAATAAAATACCTCAAAATAAAATAACAGCTGTATTCTATAAACATTGAAGTGCATACTCGAAGAAATCTTTTCCTAATTCATGAAAGTAATAAAGATTGAGACCAAATGTTATAAGTGGAGTGCTCGCTGTTTGAAGGCAGACATTTTCTTTTGTTTATGTTTTGATTTGGGGAGTTCAACAAAGGTCAACTTGAAGGAGTCCACCAGAAGAAGTATGGAAGGACAAAAGAGTGTCTCCCTATATAAAGATGTATGTGTCACTGTTGTGGTTTGGAAAGAAACTATGATATTCTCCTATGTAGAATGCACTGCAAAGTCATACATTGTAGTTGAATAAATATATTTACAAACCCCTTGCACTGTAACCCCTTTTATCCCATGCATCAATTTGATAGTGATCAAATTGTTAAATTTGTCTGGTTTATCAATAAGTATAATAGCTCTGTTTACTCTTGGACACCAATACACTCATGATATCTGTTGGAGAAGAAATAAGGGTAACTGTAACCTGTCACTGCAATAAACCATCTAATGTACTTAAAAAAGTACATTGTTATTCAAAACACATCAAATCAACCTTACATAACCATTATTGCATGTACTTTCCCCAAGGAGGCTTATTGGCATATTGAGATCAGAAGGGCACATCCAGAGTGTCTCACATAGTTTTTTCAAGAACGCAGTACACAAAGCAATCCCCAAAAGGTGACAGGTGAGCTCGATTTGACACAAAAAATTTCCCAGGGAGGGGGAGGGGGCTCTCTTCCTTGTATGACTCTACGTCCGGTACTCAAGGCATATGCCTTTTTTCTGAAAGTTTAACTCTTTTTTTCTTTTTGAAGATCCTGGCCACACATGTTCCAAACACTATCAGACAGGTAACCCTCCAAATAAGTGTATCTGCAAAAAATCATGTTACATTGCAAAACATTCTTTTCAGACTTTTAGTTCTGGACCATTCATGCTTCTTACTTCCAACTATAACACTTAATTTATCGATTAATGGGTGAATAGAAAAGTCCTGCTATAATCAACATTTTGAGTTCCATAAGCTCCGATAAAAGTGTCAAACATCAGATTGGTGGCTTTATACAGAATATTCATTAGGTTGTTGCTTGATAAATAATAGGAACAAAATCTTCACCAGAAATATTTTGTAGCAATACATTTGAGGGTATCAGCAGGCACTTTCCAACAAATTGTAACAAATCAATTAGTTGTAAACAAAATTTTCTAACTCAAAAGAATGAAAAAGTAGCACAACTCTGAAAAAAGGTGGGAAGAAACACATGCTACAGCAGCTACACAGGCATTGTTTCCCCATGATGCTCGATCACAACACCAAATATCCTTCAAATTGGAGTAGCAATGGTTGAGATACAAGGGAGAATGTTGGTACATGTAATGATGAATGGGTAAGACTAAGAGGACAGAGGTCACCACTGCACGGCCCCAGATGCACCTTTGATTTTCCAACTTCCAAGTCTGGGGCATAATCATCGCAACACACCCACCTTATCAATTCATATTTTCAGTAAAATAAAAGGAATTATCAATTTTAATTAATTTATAGATGATGGGAAATATTTGGCTTCTTTCGCCTTCTCGTACTATTAATTACCACAAACAATATCAGTTTGATGCCGACAAACGAAACTGAACGCATGTGGTCTGGTTAAAAAGTAACTCGGCATGGATAATGAAGAAATTGCGAATATTTCGTGTATTTCATTTGTTTAAAAGCCAATTGCAGCTAATTTTGACCGTGGATTCGATAATTCGTTTCAGTTTTGACCACACAGCCACGCTGACAGCGGTTATGTTTATTGTGATATGCAAATTGGGAGATAGTTTCCGGTGAAGGAGATTTGTCACGTTTGTCAGTGTAAAACGACGACAAAAGACACTGATCGACGCTTGTGTTAGTATGGTTGGTTCCAAGAAAAAACTAAATACTCAGCATCGTCCAAGCGCACCTTATTTAAAAGCGCGAATGCATCATTTTCAACCCATCTTCAATCTGTCCTTTGCTGACATCAAACACAGCTGCGACAAATTCCATGGTTACTAGGAAGTAAATTACTTCACAACATCGGGGGAAATCAACACGCTCAATATAGTTCCAGGTCAATTAGAATATACTTCGTGAAAAATGGATTTCTGAAGCATTCTGCTTACTTTGTTATGAATAATGCCTTATTTTATGTGTATCGTCCCGATTTTATACACTCGGTTATTTTTTTAGAAGTGGTTCATGTTGTCTTTCTAGTGCGCAATAATTCAGATTTTTTGTCAACAAAAAAGTTCAGACGGCCTGTAAACACGAGAGGGAATTTCGAACCACATTTTGCAGTTATGACATTAACAGCTCAAGTATTTGCTGTCACCTGTTTGCAAATCCGCTCATACATTGTCTCGAACAAACAAAGGGCGTGATCACGTCCTTGCATTCTTACGATTGCCCAAATTGAGTATTTCTGCAAGAACCACATCGTAATCACATGACCGGAATAAATATCATTGAAACATGGCCACATCCGGAACATCCAAAATTTGTGTTGGTGTTATTACATTCAAACATCAAAACCCACCAGAGTGTGTGTCAAAAAAATGCTTTCTCCGAGTCTGTAGTGTGTTATCATTATATTGAGGACAAGGCTTTCGAATTACCGATCATTTTGTGGTTTTACTGGCTCGTTACTTATGCCATTGGCAAATTAATCTTCTTCAAAATAATAAAATTAACTTGTATTCCTGAAAAAAATTATATGTACCTTTTCTATGCACTTTACTCATTATTTTGATATATAATTCGCCTTTCCTTACTTCTCTTATCTGTTTCTGAGGCATTGGGAAAAATGTCAAAAAATTGACCAAAGTTAGGTTGGACGACCCCTTAACAGACAGTCTGATCGAATTGTTTACCCGAAGCTACCTCTGACCTTGCATATCATTAACGTCCAAGATGGCTAATCGGCAATGGGCTTACTTCTCCAAATTCACAGTGTTTCGCCTTGTTTCGTAGATCCGTAACGTATTGGTCAAATGTTTCAATAGAACTTTGATTACTAGAGAAAAATTTGTGTCTTTCCCAAGTGAGGTTTTTTCTCGGAATGCAATAATTGTGGAACTTTTCCATGATTTTGACAGCATCTTCTTTTTCTTCGTCACTGGAAAATTCAAAAGTATTGTAGATTTCTAGTGCATCCTCTCTTATCACATGTAGGAGAGTCGACGATTGCACTTTCTTAGATTTCTCTCCAATGCCACTAACCACTAGGAAAAAATCAAATCTTTGTTTCCATTTTCTCCAGTTTTCCGCTAAATTGCCTTCCAAACATAAGTGTCCTGGAGGTTTCAGTTGATCCATATTGCTTATTTGAATAATTTAAGTCCTTGAACTTCTGACACCATGTTATGGATTTATAACTGAATAACTTAATAACTCGCGTGGCTTACACTACAGCATTTATTACATGATTGTTACATAGGCAAGTACTTCGACACAACATATTCTTATTAAGGATGATCGGGCGTAGTTGAGAGAACAATGCTGTGTGCTACATATGTTACACATAGCAGGATGCTAGGAAGGGAATACACGGAACCTGGGACTGATGTTTTGTGAAATGTGCTTGTGTACTAGTGTACAATGTGTCATAATATGTACATATTCCATGCAGCAAAGGGCACATGTCAGATGTACCGATATATACGTATGTGAAAAAACACAATGTGCGCATAACACATGCAGCATATGGGCATATCAACCCCTCGAACATAGAATACAAAAAGCCCCGATGAGCCGTCGGTCCGCGAACCGTTGGATAGGACCAAACCCATCGCCAGACCTGTGGCCAATATTCGCCAGTTATTAGAAACTTGTCGGGTGGAGAATTCACCACTGATACCTCTGTAGCGTCCTCCCTCACCACTGTACAAGGATGTAGACAAGGGATACGACTTTTTTGTTTAGTACGATAATTAATACAATAAGTAATACACTAAGCAACAATTCGGTAAGGGCTATAGTATCTATCATTGGTACATTAGGTTTAGTGATAGAACCTCTTTTGGAATAATATTATGATGGATAGTAAACGGTTTGTGAGAGAAACGCTACCAATGTACCAATGTACGAGAGGGCACATCAACCCCCCGAACATAGAATACAAATGGCGGCGGTGGGCCGCCAGTCCGTGAACCGTTGGATAAGACCAATTATAACGGCATCAGTTCATATCTTAATTCTTTCGAACAAGATATAAAGTCAAACGAGAGTCCGGTAAGTGAGAATCGGCTAATTGACCCTAATCCTGGCATGTGACGTAATAGTGTTGGGAAATAATTTTCTTGTTGTTACGTACGGATTAATGACACCCCGCCCCCCAATTTGAGAACTCACTATGCCATCTCTAAGTGCTACATTGAAACAAATACTATATCCACCAAACAACGCTGCCCCAGCCTCATAGTAAGCTATGTCTTACTGGGACACAACACCCTATAAGACTCGGGCAACGATGTGTGACAGTTCCACTTTCACACGCGGTATATTGTGCAATATCCTTCCAGAAAACAGTTGCATTCTTGGCAATAGGAATTGTTGCAACACACTGGCGGTAAATATATACTAAAGGGCTTTTCAACCAATGTTTCCCTAAACAGCGATCTACTGTGTATATTGCAAATTTTAGCTTCCGAGTCGTTTCATAGTTTTGAAAATAGATTAGATTGGAGTGTATCCAGAGATTTGTTTCTAGTTTTCCCTATTTTCAATAGCTCCGCCTGTCTAGTTGTTACCCCATCATTACAGGACAAGTAGTTATGAAAAGATAAAGGTAGTCTATCGAAGTACCAATCATGAACAAATAATAGTGCAAGTAATTGGTACAGGTCGCGCAATATGAGAATTTTGTTTTTCAAAAAGAGTGGATCAGTGTGACAATTATATTTTCCGTTGTTTATTATTCTAATAGCTCGGTTTTGCATTAAAAATAAACTATTCATATTTTTAGAGCGCGAGTTCTAATGTCAGAATTCTAATAATACAAAGTCAGAATTTTGAGTTCCAAAGTCATAATCCTGAGTTCTATAAAGTCAGAATTCTGAGTTCTAACGTCAGAATTCCGAGTTCTAAAATAAGTATTCCGAGTTCCAAAGTCAAAATTCTGAGAATACAAAGTCACAATTCTGAATTCTAAAGTCAGAATTCTAAGATTAGAAAGTCCGAATTATTTATTTATTTATTGGTGTTTAAGGTCACATATATTTCTGCACAATGGCTATCCATGACCGTGACAGTTTTACGGGTCGAGAAAGCCGGAGTACCCGGAGAGAACCACCGAGCAACGGCGAGCAACTGTCAGCTCCCCAACATACCAACTCCACACAGGCAGGGTTGACATTGGTTGAAGACAAGTGTACCATCGACATGCAGTACGCCATAGTACACATCGCCACCGTGCCCCCACGTGGGCAATGGGGGTGAAGTGTCTTGCCCAAGGACACAATGTGGTCGCTCGCCGCAGGTGGGATTTGAATCGAGGACCTCTCGGCTTATAGCCTGCACCTCTACCTACTGAGCCACCGCGCCCCCACAAAGTCCGAATTCTGAGATTACAAAGTCCGAATTCTGAGTTCTAAAGTCAGAATTCTGAGCTCTAAAGTCAGAATTCAGAGTTCCAAAATCAGAATTCTGAGTTTCAAAGTCAGAATTCTGAGATTACAAAGTGAGGATTCTGAGATTACAAAGTCAGAATTCTGAGTTCTAAAGTCAGAATTCTGAGATTACAAAGTCAGAATTCTGAGATTAAAAAGTCAGAATTCTGAGATTACAAAGTCAGAATTCTGAGTTTCTTTTTTTCTTACCATGTTAATTGCGACTAGGCTTCCGTAGTTTCAACGAATCCCCGACATCTTCCCCCCGGCTGTCTGCCCCCCCCCCCCCCCCTGTCAAAATTGATAGAAGAGGACACCTGCCCCCTTCATGATTTTCCAGAGATGGACACCTGCCCCCTACTAAATTTTATTAACAGGACACCTGCCCCCCCCCCCCCCCCCCCCCCAGCTAATTTGTATACCGTGGAGACCTGCCCCCCTGCTGGCGGACGTTCCATAGTGCTAATTGGAGCTTATCGATGAATGAAAGGTTTTAGCGCGCCGAAGGCGCGCAGGGACGATGTGGGATTTACAAATCCCTTGCGATCCGGTTAACCTTATTTTATTTCACTTGGATCACACAGGCCTAACTTTCCTATTGCCCAAAATGGAGTCTGAGGGGGGTATGCACGCGGTTAGAATATCTGGCAGTTTACGTTGGAGTGTTAGATGGTCAATACTCAATCCCTCAACGCCTTTAAAACTATTAGAGAGTGGGCTCTGTTCGGTTCCAGTTCGGCGATGGTAGAGGTTTGAGTCCCACCATGGTGGCGAGCCAGAATGTAATGTTGTGCGATGGCAAGTTTAAGGGAAGAAGAGAAAAGAAAACCAAACAGCAACGCCGGTTTGGTAGCGGCCCCGGTATATGACCATAGCGGTTACAAAAAAGAAGTGGAGAAAGCTCCAACAGTTTAGTTTGAAAAACCGGGAGTCATCCATTAAGCCTTCTGGGAGATAGGATGCCGTATGTGATTTTGAGGTATCTGGTTATCCTTCGGGAATTCCAAATGACCTCCTCCACCCCCCCCCCCAAAAAAAAACACCCTCTCACTGACACACACCCTCAAGCCCTTAAAAGGGCTGTTAAATCTTTATTCAAATGTTTATTTATATAAAATGTACACTCGTCCCCAGCCAGACAAGCTTGTTTCAATCCTTGCCTAGTATTTGGTGGTTTCTTGTATATGTTGCAGAAAGGTAGGTTGCACCAATTCCTCCTATGCTTTGTCTACCATTTCCATGCGTCTTCTTGATAAGAGTGTTGCAAGAAAATTTGAGAATGTTCAATTATAAAAGTTATAGGTAGTGAGAAAGATAGGTATCCGATATTGTATATTGTGCCTGCTGTGTGATTGTTGCTATGGATGGGGTATGGGGTGTGTTTCTTCGGAGCCCAATCCCCACACGCAGAGTTGCGAGGCAATCCTCACAGACTCAATCCTAAAGATCTCAATGAGTAGCGAGGCAATCCTCACTGACTCTACGCAGTTTAATTCTATTGAGTAATTTTAATTTACTGTGGATTATTTTGTTTTTCTGTTTAGTGTTCGGTGTTCGTTCAGCTTCACCATTGATTCACTATCCTGGAGTATGTGGAGAGTTTTGTTATATAGATCTTATTAAACGCATTTCAATCGCGCTTCAGCAGAGTTGCGAGGCAGTCCTCACGTCCTCACAGACTCTATCCTAAAGTTCCCAGTGAGTAGCGAGGCAATCCTCACTGACTCCACGCGATTTAGTTATATTGTATAATTTTTATTTTATTTTATTTTATTATTTTTTTTTATTTTCTGGAAACTTATTTTGCTTTTCTGTTAAGGGATCGGTGTTCGTTCAGCTCAACCATTAATTCACTATCTTGGAGTCTGTTGACGGTTTTGTTTTGTAGGTCTTTTAATCGCGTATCAATAGTTTCTATTTTTGCTAGCTCGTGAAGTTCCTTTATCGGTGTCCATTTCGGTTTGCATAGTGCCACTCGCAGGGCATAATTCTGAACCCTCTGTAGCTTCTGAATGTTGGTTTTGCTTAGGTCGCTTGTTATTATGGCACCGTATTCTAGTACCGGACGTATAAATGTTTTGTAGAGCTTGAGAAGCACATCTTTGTTTGCTCCCCAATTTCTACCTCTGATCATCTTCGGAAAATTGATACGTTTAGTAGCTCTAACCGTAATGGAGTTTACGTGACTGTTTAGACTGAGATTGCTATCTAGGATAAATCCCAAAAATTTGGCCTCTTTGTTTGCTTCTAGTTTGTGATCGTATAACTGGAGATCGATACTCGGGACTGTTTTTTACCTTTGCTTTTTGAAGAACGTAACTTTTTGAGTTTTGGCGGCATTGAGTTTGATGCGCCACAGGGCGCACCAGCTCTCAAGATCGCGAATGGTATCCTGTAGACGATTTTTAATTATGTTTCTGGACTTGCTGGCTGTCCAAATGCCTTTGTCGTCTGAGAACTGCGATAGTTCAACAAAGTTTTTCCCTACTTTTTCTATATCATTCACATATATTATGAAAAGAAGCGGACTTAGAACCGACCCTTGTGGTGTTCCCCCTTCGAGTATTACTTCATCTGACATCTCGCGATTAACCCTCGCCTTGATTTTTCGGTCAGTTAGAAATGATGATATGATCCTTAGAATTTTAGTGGGTAATGCCATTTTCGCTAGTTTATATCTCACGCCATTGTGCCATACCGAGTCGAACGCTTTTTCCACATCCAAGAAAAGCGCGGTTCCGATTTCGTTTTGACTAAATGTTGTTTTCATATAATCGACCAGTCTATATACGTGTTCGATTCCCTCTTTCTGACTCCTATACGCTCTTTTCCATTTGTTGAAAAAGTTGATTGATTCGAAATAGCTGCGAAGTCTCGTAGTGATAATCCGCTCAAATATTTTCCCAACACAGCTAAGCAAGCTGATTGGGCGGTAGTTAGAAGAGTTGGTAAGGTCTTTGTCGGGTTTAGGCATCATGATTCCTGTGGCCACCTTCCAGCATTTTGGGAAGTACCCACAGGAGAGACAGCAGTTTAGGAGTTTGGTAAGTCTGCAGTAGAAGATGTTGGGGCACTGTTTCATTATTTTGTAAGAGACTTCGTCTTCTCCTGGGGACGAAGATGACCTGCATTTTCTGATTATACCCATGACCTCTTCTACGCTTATTGGTTCGGTTAATCCATGGTCGTCCCCGTCTTCATGCCTTTGGTCGAAGTTCGGTTCATTGAAGATTGAGTTGTTATCTTGGACAAATTTATTTACTTTTATCTTAAAATCGTTGTCATATCTGTTCCCTTCTTGTGGACGATGCGCCTTCTTTAGAAGTTCGGCAAAAGCGCTGGTCTTTGCCTTGTCGTCTGTGGCCATAGTTCCGTCGCTAGTCTTCAGCGCATTATTATTGGCAATTTTGCTCTTTTGGCCAGTAAGAGTTTTAAATGTATCCCAGAACCTCTTAGGTCCTCTCAGCCCATTTAGGTTTTCGCTTGCTTTTTCCCATCTCACGCGATTGTCGTTAGCTATGGCCTTTTTTACTTCCCCATGTAGGCGATTATACGCGGTTTTAAGTTCTGCTCTATTCATTTGATCATTCTCTGATTGGTAAGCCCGGAAGACTTTTCTTTTTTGTTTGATTATTTGAAGAGTTGTTTGGGTTATTCTGTTTATCCGCGTCTTTACTGTTTGCTTGGGACAAATTTCATCTAGTGTACTGTTGATAACCTCGTTAAGGTGGGTGCAGGCTTTTTCTAGTTCATGAGCATTTGGGGGGTCATTTGCCTTTATTTTTACTTCGATAATGTTTCTGAAGAGGTTCCAGTCAATTTTTGATAGGTTCCTCCTATTCACGGGAGGATACCTTGTGGGACCAGTATTACATTTCAGAGTGGCGTGAACCGGCAGGTGATCACTGCCTAGATCATCATCTCCTACAAACATGTCTTGCATTTGGCTGGTTAGTGATTTGCTGGTGATAATCAAGGCTAGGATATCTGATTGATGGAGTGGGTTGTTGCTTATGTATGTTACGTCTTGATCGTTATTTACCACGAATAGATCGAGTTCTTCAATGATGTGGAAAAGGGCGTCACCATTAGGCTCAGTCTTATGACAACCGAATGCCTGGTGTTTGGAATTGGAATCACCCAAGAATATGCAGTGCTTGTTGGTAAAAAATTCAAATACTTTACTGTCTATTGTTGCTTGCGGCTTGTTATAATATGATATGATGGCCACGTGTTTGTGGTCAAGTTCAATTTCAGCTGCAATCACTTCAGCATTGAGGTGGTCGCATGGTATTGCTTTGTATTTAATCTCCTGCCTTATTAGCAGAGCGACACCGCCGCCTTTTTGGGCGGGGCGATCTCTTCTAATAATATCAAAACAACATAACGAGAATTGTTTGTTTGGTTTAAGCCATGTTTCGCTAATTCCAATTACGTCCACATTTTTTAAATAATGTGATATTTGCAAATTTTTCTGATTAACTCTACGAGCGTTCCACTGGACTATTTTTAGTGTATCCATGAATGGTTTAGGAATAACTGTACTAAGTTTATTTAAGTTTAATTACTATTTGTAATATTGTTACGTAATTATATTCTGTTGACGGCCGCTTCTAATAGCGTGTGTGATATTTGAGTATTATATAATTTAGAGGCTGTTTTACTAATCTCTTTTCAAACGTCCGAAAGACTGGTGTCCAAGTGTTTCTTCATTATGCTGAAAATAGAGCCAGCCATTAGAGAACACGTGGAATAAGGGGGAGATGAGTTCTCGACATTACTTACATTTAGAGCTTTAAGCTGGATGTTTGTTTTAACTTTTTGAAGTGGCTACAACCCCGGTAGTTGCTGGGGTGTTGACCACCGCAATTCGGGCATTTCAGAGTTTTAGCACTACATGCCTTCGCGATGTGTTTATCACCGCATTTCATACATCGTTGCTCTCCGTTGCATTTGTGTGACAAGTGCCCAAATTTCTGACACTTGTGACACTGAACGGGTTGCGGAAGAACACGATATTCCTCGGTTTCGTATTTTTTGCCATTAATAATTACCCCTTTGCTTATCAGATTTAATTTCGTTGCTCTATTAGGGCATTTTACTTTTATTTTCCAAGTATGGTTACCCGTGGCTTTGGAGATTAGTCTCTCCCACGAGCATCCTGGAAGGGCTTTATCAATCGAGTTTTTTTTCCGTTTTGGGGTGGACGCGTGTGATTACGACACAGGGGTTTGGTTGCGGATGGCCCTGTGTCTTGTTGGTTTTATTGGTCACCTTAGGGGGCGTTTTGGCTTTTACTTTATCGGCGTACGTCGCGCTATCAGTTGGGCTAGCTGTCGCAGTCGCATTCACTATTTCCGGTGATGTAGACTCTGTTGCGTTAACAGAGCCCCCATTTCTTGGTGTGACCACCGAGTCCTTTTCAGTAGCGGTTCTCTGTGAATTTTTCTTGATGATTTTTGTCTTCTTGACATGCCGATCAATAGTCATACAGAAACCGTTTTCGTCTTCGACGTCCACGGTTTCATCATTTTCACGGAACTCATTGGAGAGTTTCCTTTTCGACCGATTTTGGTTTGATGATTTTTTCTGTCGCTGCGATTTGGGGACTTTAGCTGAATTTTTATCCAATTGAATTTCAACCGCCACGGCCGGGGAAACTGCGACCGTGTTGGTAGCTTCTTCTACTATGGAACGCAGCCAGTTATCCTGGCTGGGGGTAATTAGATCTGAATCTATTTCAGATATCCCCGCCAGTGAGCCGGCGGACGCAGGTCTTCTCATTTCTGTAGCGGCGTCAATGCATGGTAAATCAGGAACTGGAGGAGAATGGCCCTTCTTACCTGGTTTGGCTTTCAGAATTGCCTTTTCCAATTCCCTTCTCAATTCAGCCTTTTCTTTATCTGCCTGTCGCTTCTGGGCTTGGAGCTCTGAACGCAAACCCTCTATGGTGTCATTTAATCTGGCTATTTCTTTCTGGAAGCCAGACATCATCGATGTCATATCAGTATTAGTGGAATTTCCACTGTTGCTCAGACTACCAGCATTAAAGCCAGAACTGTTTAACTGAGCTTGACTTTGTTTATCCATTGTTTTTATTTGTAAATAATTCTAAAATTTATTTTTAAGTTATTAGAGATTTTAATTTAATTGTATTGACTTAAATATTCGTTTTAAGCGGAAAAATGCAGATAGAAATAGCAAGAGAAAAAAGTAAACACTTACAGTGATACAAAAAGATACACAGAAATGAGCTTATCCATGATCGGAATTTTATTAATTAGGGTGTTTTTACAGTGATAAATTGGTCGGATTAATTGTTTTGATTGATTGCGGCTTTTATTAACAACTATCAGGGATTTGGAACCAACAGGTTGTGTTAGATTTCGTATAGGATATAAAGTTTCGATGGATTTTTATCACTTTTTAATTGGAGGATATCACTTTCTGTAAAATGAGGTAGGCATTTTTTTGATTTAATTATTTATTCAAAATCTCGTCATTAATTTTTTTTCAAAGATTACAAAGAAATGGGTATGAATAAAATTGTAGAAAATTAAAAAAAAAAAAACCTGGTGGAGGCCGGTTAGGGCGAAATTGTGGAGACCGGTTTGGCTGGAGGCCGGTTTGGGTGTAATTCAGAACAAGAAAGAAATGCATCATTATATTTCACAGGCACACCTTTTCCCGAGCCGGGGCCCATTACACATTTTAATGTGTCTCCGTTTTGTTCAAAGTTCGAGTTTCGTACCGGGACGATCCCTCCAAAAAAGCTAAACCCTTTGGGTGTGTGAGTGTGGCAGGTGGGTGGGGGTGGTGGCTTTTCACGTGTTTTTGAAAGAAGATATTAATTAACCCCTATTTTCTGGAATCCTGTCCATTATATTTGAACTTATTTTAAATTAATTCCTCTTGTGAATCACCAGTCACAATGCTTTGAGATGTGGTATTCCCCTCCTTTCAGTGGGGGATGAGACAAGTCGCCCCAGAGACAACTCGCCCCGAGACAAGTCCCCCCACGTGTAACAACTCGCCCCAACTTTTGAGACAAGTCTCCCCACACCCCAACTTTTGAGACAACTCGCCCCAACTTTTGAGACAAGTCGCCCCAACTTTAAAAACAAGTCGGACCACCTTTTGGGGCAAGTCGGACCAACTTTGGGGGCAAGTCGGCCCAACGTTTTTGGGGGGTTTTGATATATACTATATATATTCATGGAAAAATAACAGAAGACTAATATTTAAGATGTTTATCATGGCAGACTTATTCAGACTTTCATTCATTTTCATATCGCCCTTGCGACGTGAAACGACAATAATTATAATGCAAGATGCCGTGACTCTTTGGGACTCATTATTCTAGGACGTTTGTTCTGATCAAGTCCAAAATTGGTTACAGATATGAGCACTGCTGCACGATACACGTCTCTTGTTATGCCCGTATTGCAAGTTCTGTGGGGTGCAGGTCGTTTCGGCACCGAGTCGTTTCGGCACCAGTGTTCAGGCCGTTTCGACATCTGGGAAAAGTAGTTTCGGCACCTGGAGTAGGTCGTTTCGGCACCTGCAGTAAGTCGTTTCGGCACCTGATTAAATATTTTCGGCACTTTATTCTGTCGTGTATTTTAGTTGTTTAATAGCGTATTTTCAGTATATTATGAATATTTTACACTGTTTTTTTTTGTTTGAAGTAGTTTTGAACTGTATTGAATGATATTAAATTTTTAATTAAGTTCAAAGAGAAATGATTTCTTTGTGTTTTGTGTGGCTTTGTTTTCAAAGCGATCAGAACTGCGGCCCCATTTTGATTGATTCGATGTAGTTGTTTCTTCGGTGATTAAACATAATAGGGTGATCCGATGTAGTTGCTTCCGCAGTGATTAAACGTAACAGGGTGTGAGCAACAGAAATAATTTGACGAAAAGAATTCGGCCCCTTAGATGTTTGTTGTTAGAAGGGAGACTTTTCCTATAATGCTGGCTATGGGACAAGCTTTTGTCATTCTCCAAAATGTCGGAAGACATATGTATCCAGTGCAACACAGCAGTCCGACCCCGTCAACATGGTCTTCAATGTGATGGGTGCTCAAGATGGCAGCACAGAAAGTGTGGAACGGGAGTTACTCAGAATCAATACAGGGAAGCGATTGGGCAACGTAGGATTGTGGAATGGTCATTCACAGAATGCTCTCAACCAAATAATAATGGCAATGTCAATGTTGACAATAGTATTAATAGTGGTGATAATATTGACGACAGTAATAGTGTTTCTGGGCCTAATGCTAGTTTCTTTGTTCAGCATTGATTTAACACAGTGGATGAGGAACCGAGGTGAACATACACAGTCTTTTAACATTGACTCATCATTTCAAACGCGGGAAGCCGTAAATGAACATTCAGTATCTGAAGAGACAGAAGATACTGCTGTTGTGCGGGCATCAACTTCAAAGCCAGAGAGTACGTATCACACCATAGACTCAGGTACAAAACGTGGAAAGCGGATGCTAGTAGACGACAGCGGCTATAGCTTCACTGTTAAAAAAAAAAAAAAAAATGACCACACATTATGGCGCTGCACAAAATGGGAACGAGGAACGAACTGTCCAGCAACAGTGATCCAGTTGTACATATTTGTCTCGTGACGCTTATGATGCTTGATATTTTGTGCTATAATGATAAATAATATGTGCTATTTTTCATATCTACATTGAAAACAGTTGTACATATTTATCTCGTGATGCTTGTGATGCTTGATCTTTTGTGCTATAATGATATTTGATATTGTGCTATGTTAAACTGGATGTTGCGATTTTCATGTGCGGCCACAAATGTAAATGGTGCCGAAACGGGAGCGGGTCTTTTCGGCCTCGGGAACATTCGGCCTCGGGAACATTCGGCCCCGGGAACATTCGGCTTGGGAACATTCGGCCTGGGAACATTCGGCCTCCGTTTTAAACTAGGGAGACTAAGAGAGACACAGGTTAAGGTGAGTTTAAACATCTTTATTACAAACAAAAACCAAAAATAAATACAGCGTAATGTACAATATATACATATAAAATACATTGACATATATGAATGAATGAAAAGTTTCTGCGCGCCGACGTCGCACGGGGACGATGTGGGATTGAAATCCCTTGCGACCCTAATAACTTTATTTGCTTTATAGCTTTATTTGCTTATAAATCCACGAGAGTCGGAAGCGAGAGCCAATAATCTTATTAAGTTTGAGTGTGCGACTGGCAGTAGGATAGTGGGTTCAGATCCCCGAGAACCTCGAGCTCGAAAATGGCTAGGAATTTGCATAATTACAAGATTTCTGTTCTGTGTTTGCCATGAGAAGTGGGCAAATTTATGGTAATACTGAAACCGCAGTTTGGTAGTTATTTTAGAAAAAAGACATATATACTGACAATTACACTTTATATATACCGGCACACAACCTCAAAAATCTATGTGAGTAAGTGTTCAAATAAATGTTCAAAGAAACCGTGAAAAACAGTATAAGGTTATGTCATCAAGGACAATTACAGTCCACATAAAAGGTTTAAGGGTCCTTAGAAAACTGTGAAAACAGTATTTCATCTCCTAATCAAGTGCTATTAAATCAGTCAAGATTCAGTCGCCCTGTAAAAACTCTGTATCAGTATCTCATCAGAGGCCAGAACTTTTCTCACTACTTCACGCAGAAGGACTTATGAAAACAAAATTTTCAAGATGAGTTGTGCCAAACAACATCCAAGAGGAGGTATGTCATTTCGGGTTTGCATGTCGACATTGGAACACATATATTGTCATTCTGTTATTCAGTTCAGTGGATTTTATACAATGGATTTTATATTTCATTATTCATTATGGATTGGTCTTGTTGTGCTTAATATATTTCGACTTTAGGAATAAAGGTAGGTACGCCGTATATATTATTCTTTCAAAATATTCTAGAAAACCTCCTAATATAAAAAAAAAAAACTAACAAAATGAACTAAAAAATTATTTTTTAAAGCTATTTTTCAACTCCCAAACTCCGAAATTTTTTACCAAAAGTGGGAACATTCGGCCTCAAAAGTGGGAACATTCGGCCTGAACTGAGGCCGAATGTTCCCGGAAAAATACCTTGGGCCGAATGTTCCCGAGGCCGAAAAGACCCGGACCCGCCGAAACGACCCGGTGTCGGAACGACCAGGATTCGTTCTGTGCGTCCAAAGACCACAGTCATCACACATTACCCCTTCATGACGTGGACGAACCCTCTGTCCACACACAACACACAGTTCGTCTGACATTTTGCCGGCTGACCAAAGAAGAATGACATTTTGAATGAATGAAAGGTTTTAGCTCGCCGAAGACGCACAGGGACGATGTGGGATTTACAAATCCCTTGCTACCCGATTAACCTTATTTTATTTCAGTGAGAGAGATTCAACTTTGTTAACGAAATGTTTCTAGTTTTTGTTCTAATACGGATATTTTATTTCAGTGAGAGAAATTCAACTTTGTTAACGAAATGCTTCTAGTTTTTGTTCTAATACGGAGAGTTTGCATGATGTATGCACAAAATAGGAGTGTTTCATGGGCATTTATTTTCTCGCGCGTTTTTGCTTGCACAAAAGTTTTTCGGCTTTATTCTGTGCCTTGTGCAGAGCGGAACCTTAAAGATCATGACTGGTTGGTGAGTCACGTTACGTCTCTCTTCGAAAGAAGAAATCGAACACGACCGTGCTGGTTTTGTAACGTGTGCGTGTCAGCGTCAATACTGTGCGAAGTTTGAAAGAACACTTTTACAGCTTGGTAAATCCTCAGTTTATTGCATTTGCAAAAGCTCACAGTATTTTTTGTATGTGAACGTATACGTAGAAAAGAAACAGTATTCGTGTACCAGTACGGAGTAGTTACTACGACTGTTGTTGATGCAAAAACAAAATTTGATAATATTACGATTCACCCAAATGAGGCACAAAAGGTCTTCCTAAACGGTTACAGTACACAAAAATATTTGCATTGGCGACAGTGCTAACCCTTTTCTCCCCCCACAGCTCATCAAGCCCATTTGGAGGAATGCCAGTGACCTCGACCCATGACGATCTCGTCCCAGAGTGACTTCGACCCACTTTCAGTGATCTCGACCCACTGTTTTTCCCGTTCAGAACTGTGGTAATGGCCAGGGGGTGATCTCGACCCACTTTGGGTATTATAATCACAGGCACACGTTACAAACGATTTTTATCAATTTATGTACAAAATATTATTTGTTAAAAAATCGTAACTGACTACCCCAATCATTTCTCTGCAACTGATACATGTAAATGCAATGAAATCATAATTTAACGTCCGTTATAAATTGATTTAACCATCCATATTTGCCTGGTTTTATTATAAATTTAAAAAATTTCATAAGAATACATTTCCGATCTAACCAACTTCTCTCATATAGACTGTATAAATGTTCATTTATGTCAAAGATTTATAAGTATGCCATTCAAACTGATGTGTCTTGACATCCATATTTGCGTGGTTTTGTTATAAATTTAAAACTAATTTCCTAAGAATACATTTCCGATCTTACCAATGTAACAGGGTTGAAAAATAATCTGGAACTCTGTTTCCAACCAAGTATTTTTATTCTGGTTCTTTCATAATCAACTCTGAAATATCAACAATAAAATATTTCAATCACACTGCCATAACGTATACAGAACCACACTTCCTCTCATTCTCATGTTACATGGCGCGATTCTCATATGCTCAGATACATGCACTGACATATTCACAGATACGTAAACAGTTGCACAGATTTACAAGTTACCTGCACCCCTAACACATGCCCGTCAGTGTGAATTTAAAACTGTGGTAATTACAAATGGCTCATGTTAAATTAAGTGTCGCATAAACAACGACTGACCAAACTGTTTACCGTCAAAACTATACCAATAGTCAGTTTGCATGAGTCACGGCCAAGTCAAGCTCCAAGAGCTCGCCTTGGCAGTGTCTCATACAAAATCATTTCTTCAGCGACACTTGCAGGACGAAGCAAGCAAAACATCTACCTGTTGTCAAAACTACATGTATGATCAATTATTATGTACACATCCTCCTCCCATCGGTCCGCTAACTTGTGCCTTCCCTCAAATGCTAATACCTTTACAAGTACTCTATCGCCTACATGAAGCAAAGCTCCTCAATGTTTCAGATCGTAATTTTTCTTCTGGCGAGCTTGCGCCTCTTTGGAAACTTTTGATGCTGCCTCATATGACCTTTGTAACCGTTCCCGTAATTCCTGCGAATAAACAGAAAGTGATTTTTTTTATTCTGAACGTTCTATCCCAAATGCTAAGTGCATTGGAAGTCTAGGATGTCGACCAAACATTAGAAAGAATGGAGCCTGTTTTGTACTCTCATGGCGTGTGCACTGTGCAGTTGTAGGCATGAACTGAAGGAGAAATGAAACTTTTCCAATCTTTCTTCTTTTCAACATCGAGCGTACCTAACATGCTTAATAAAGTTCTATTGAATCTTTCACACATTCCATTACCCATTGGATAATAAGGAGTAGTTCTAGATTTAGCAATGCCAGTGAGATCGCACAATTCCTTAATAATCTTACTCTCGAAGTTAGCCCCTGATCCGAATGAAGCTTTTTCGGAAATCCGTAATGGATAAAGAAGTTATGAAATAAGGCTTCAGCAGTTGTTTTTGCAGTCATGTTTTTAGTGGGAACTGCAAGTGAATACAGTACTGTGATCACAAAAGCGGTCTTTTAGTCGATCGGCACTCGATCCGGCTTCGGTTCCGTCGCGATTGAGAATCACGGTTCTGTCGATAAAACGCGACAGAATGGAGAAAGAATCAAGACAAAATTTAGGTAGAATCGAGAGAAAATTGCAACGGAAACACCAATACATTGTGAGATGATTTGTTACATGTACATGTATTCCTCGATGGTGAAAACTTCAAAGTTTGACGTGAACGGATCGTGCATTCTAAGATTCGTTCGATGTATTCGTATGTCGCAATTAAAAAAAAAAACAAAATCCAGTCAAGATATTTTCCGACTCGCCTCCTTTTCAAATCGACAAAAGTAAAATTTTTGAAAGAAAAGTGTGCGGAGATGTAAATAGATGTGAACAAGTGAACACTATCATAAGAATAGACCTGGTCTTTGCGGGTAAATCCTCAGCGCATCAAACTGAGAACGAAAAGTATTAAGCCTGCAGTCTTAACTCCACCCGTCTTTTATTTTATGGAAATATAGCCAATATGGTACCTTGCGAAATCCCTGGTAGCTAAGAGAAACAGAGTATTCCAGGGTCCATCAATGAATGTCATGAAGGATTCAGCAGGATAAGTTCCCCCGCCCCAACAAAACGTCCTCCAATATAGTTTGGTGTAGCCAAACAGGCCAACTTTGCCCCGAGTTTCGGTTAAAATGAAAATGAAATCATATAGGCTTAATTTTTTTTTCAAATTCAGAAAGTGATGGCCCGATCCCTAGGCAGATTCAATTATTTTTTTTTAAAATGATTTCCTGAAAAAAAACATGTCTCTAGCCTCCTAACTGGAATGCGCTCGGTCAAATGAGAGCTCACGACCTGAGCTATAATTCAGTTGATGCAAAAAAAAAAAGAAAGATTTTTTTCAGTTAGTCTTGACTGAGCTTTTTACAGAACTATCTGTTTAACCTACCGTTGGATGCAGCCAAGGGTTAACAAATAATTAAATGATTAAAACTACTTCCATTTCCTCCCCCCCCCCCCCCCCCCCCCCATGCCACTGTCTGGGTGTCGATAGAAATATTACTGTCAACTGGTAAAATTGTTATAAACAAATAAAAAGGAAAAAGGCGGCCATATCCATCGGCGATATCCATATTACTTCAAACAGAAGTTCTTTACCCAACATCAGAAATCAGTCAAAAGCCAATTTTACGGTTGGACGGTCTCTCACCACAAAGTCGGCCGTTTTGGGGTGAATCGATATTCTGATCGGACATGCATTTCCAAGTTAAATGGTTAAAGAAAAGCTCATTCGAATGAAAGAAAAACAGTGATTTATGGGTGGAGGAAGCCGGAGTACCCAGAGAGAACCACCGAGCAACGGCGAGCAACTGTCAGCTCCACATAAGCAGGGTTAGCATTGGTTGAAGACAGATGCACCATCGACGTGCAGTACGCCTCAGCACACAACCCCACCGTGCCCCCACATGGGCAATGGGGTGAAGTGTCTTGCCCAAGGACAAAACGCTGTTGCCGCAGGTGGGATTTGAACCCGAGGACCTCTCGGCCTGCAGCCTGCACCTCTACCTACTGAGCCACCGCGCCCCCTATCATCCAGTACTTATCCCTCTTCTAATCCCAGCCATTCAGTGTGTACTGTAGACAAATTATGGCAATTATGAATCAAGAACATGCACAGTCGAGCACTGCATCAACAATGCTAATGTTGGTGGTTCACGTCACGGTCCTGGTCCAAATCCGAAGTCTTTTTCAGGCACGTAGCCTAGAGTCTACAATATCATGTGTAGAAGACCGGCGGATTGGGGGGGGGGTGGGGGTTGGGGTTGGGGGGGGGGAGATAACCAGTAAAATTCAGTGTTGTTGTTCCCCCACCAAAAAACATTGACTCTATGCAAGACCCCCCCCCTCCCCCATCCCCTGACTGTGCACCTGGTATATTTACATGTACGTCCCCTGCAGTTAAATAAATAAAAGTTCCGTCAGAGACTTCGCACTTTCAAAAACAGTGAAGTAGGACTGATCTACAATTCCATCGAAGCTCCACCAGCGGGAAGGCCACACCCACTCCAGGGCTATGACCATCGGATATGCATGTGGCATATATCGAGCTGGCTATCCCTCCCCCCCCCCTGCCAAAAGACCCCCCCCCCCCCACACACACACACACACCGTAAAAACACGTTTAATCAGAACCACGGAATACATATAGCTCTAGCTCGTTTATGATGGGTGGGGTGGTGTCAATTTTTTCTTTCGAGAAACATGGGCACATGAGGCCGGGACGACTACAACCCTCCGTTGCCAGAGAATCGACGTGGGGGGGGGGGGGAGGGTAATGCATCACTCGGGAGGGAGGTGTATGTACGGGGGGGGGCTTAAAAGGATTGAATTGACTTGGATGAATATTTTGCGGTTCAATATCCATAACTAAACTGACTACGAATTGACTTGATAACGAATTGGTACTTTCGCCATTAAAAACCGCCATGTACCCAAAAGACCGAAAAATTGTCGCTTCACATGCTTCTGAAAATACAAATGTGTTCATGTGATGTCAGTCATTTTGATAATTAAAGGGATAAAATATCGCTTTTTTATTTTTTAAGATCCCAACAACCAACAAAACTCTTGAATTTCTAACGGAGAGAATAGTTGGACACGACGATATTGTATTCACCCCCAAACGACAGATTGCAGTGAAATGCGTGAAACTGAAACGGAAAGTACAAATTAAGTTGAGATTGGAGGGTGCTGCCTACAGAATGTCAGATCGGGGGACAACAAAAAGAGAGGGAGTGGTGAAAGACATAGTGGGTGGAGCGGGGGGTGTCTGCCTCAAGTCCATGTTTATCACGATTTTCAAATTTGGATGAATACGATTATGAATTTATGTTATGATTAATGGTGGGGTGTGGGCAATTGCGACATCTGGGAAGTGTTGAATTTGACCCTTTTTTAGAATATATAACATCTCGATACATTGGTTAGGTCTACATGTACATTAACACTGCAAACCGGATACATTTGTGCACATACAGTTCGGACTGTTCTCTACGACAAAATCGCGGCGCTGTCGACGTTCGCGAAAAATCTCGGCGGAATGGAGATTGTGTTTCACTTTAGCCGCGCTTCTGTCGATAAGGTTTTTTTCTTGTCTGTCACCTCGATCGCGACCGCGTCGAGAACGCGCCGCGATTTGGTGTCCGCTTTTGTGATCACAGTACTGTATCTAGTAAAATGATCTGTGATAACCAGTATGCACTGATAACCACCCTTGTATGTTTCCACTGTCAGGTAATCAGTGCATACTATCCCCGTGGGAACCCCGGGAAGTAAGCAGCACTTGTTTACTTTGGTAAACCAGTTCCGCTTTACTAGTAAAATAGGACCCAGTCACCAATGCTTGGGGTGAAAGTCCTCTAAAATGGGCAACATGTTGATCAACGATTGACTAAACTTGACTTCATCTCCATGTTGTGTCACGATAAGCCATGGTGCATAAATATGTGACGTTAACCACCAACAAACAAACAAACAATCAGTGCATACTAGCTCTAATGGGTATGATGTTGAAATGCTAAGTAATGGGGCCCTAGTATTTGTCGGAGATTTTCTTTTAATACATCTCTCACAATTTTGGATCCCATTTTCCACCTGTGAGTCCATGAAGGGCCAATAAAATCTTTCTTTTAATAATGAAACTGTACGATCCCGACTGGGATGGCCGATGTCATCATGTAAACATTCAATCGTTTTGTTAAGGAAAGCTGACGGAATTACAAGTTGTTTTGTAATCTCACCATCTGTTGTGTTTTGTTTATATAACACACCACGTTGCAATTTTAAAGAATCATACAATCGATAAAATGCTGCATGTCTCCTATCACTGGGCAATCTGTGGTACTTAGGTTTGTTTTGATTTCTTACTGCAGACATCCAAAAAGATATAATAGGATCTGCAGCTTGAAAACGTCTCGATTCCACATCTGTCATAGTGCTGATATCCTGCCCTGCATTATCATTACAAACTACCGATGCCGACAGGCAAAGACTTTCAACATAGGGGTCTGCCTGAATGATATTGCATATTGCTTTCACTGAATCGGTATTTACCGTTTCAGAATCATTTGGATTTCTCTCTTCAAATGTGGGCAATCTAGATAAAATATCAGCATCGGCATTTCATGTATGTTTTCCTGAATGATATGTGATGTCAAAGTCATAAGCGGCTAAAGCTGACAGCCAACGATGCCCAGTGGCATCTAGTTTGGCTGACGTCAAAACATACCGTCGCGTGAGAACCATAAGGTTCTATCTTCCAGTGGAAGATAGAACCTTATGGTTCTCACACGACGATATGTTAATGGATTATTATCAGTATAAACTTTAAATTTATGACCATACAAATAGTCCTGAAATTTTTCTGTGACAGCCCATTTGAGTGCTAAAAATTCAAGTTTGAGAGCAGGATAATTCTGCTCAGCTTTATTTAGCCCTCTACTAGCATAACTTATGACTCGCTTTATTCCATTTTGTTCTTGGTAAAGCACAGCGCCCAGTCCACTTTGACATGCGTCTGTGTGCAATTCAAATGGACTGGAATAATCTGCATAACCAGGAATAGGAGGCTTGGAAAGAATGCTTTTTAATGTTTGAAAAGCCGTTTCTTGTTCCTCGCCCCATTTCCAAGACACTGAGGTCTTAGTTCGTTGTCTCTTGCCTTTTCTCTTACGCCCTTGTTGATTTGGCATAAGTATGAAAAGTGATTTTGCTATCTTTGAAAAATTGTTAACATATTTTCTGTAATAGCCAGCAAAACCAAGAAATTGTCTTATCTGCTCTTGGGTCCTAGGTGTTGGCCAAGAAACTATTTTTTAAATCTTTCTGGGATCGGCTTCAACACCATTGGCAGAGACCACGTGACCTACGTAAGCGACTTTCTCCTTAAAAAGTTTACATTTCGAAGGAGCTAATTTTAATCCAGTCTCACGGAGCCTTTGAAATACGTGAGTTAAACGATCCAGATGCTCTTCGAATGTTTTTGATAATACAATCAAATCGTCAAGGTACCGTATATTAAACACTCATTTAAATGTAAATCTCCAAGACACTCCTCCATTAGTCTTTGATATGTCGCGGGAGTTGTTGAAAGACCCATGGCCATCCGATTGAACTCGAAAATCCCCAAAGGTCCCACTGTGAAAGCAGTTCGTTCCTTGTGGGATTCCTCAATTTCAATCTGATGATAACCTGACTTCATATCAAGTACACTGAAGTACTTTGAGCCACCAAGACAATCTAAAATTTCCTCAATTCTGGGAAGAGCATATGAGTCCTTAATAGTTCTTTTGTTCAGTTCTCAGAAATCAACGCACAGACGAAGATCGCCATTTTTCTTTCTCACCAAAACTACATTTGATGACCAAGGGCTATGCAATCGTCTAATAATTCCAGATACCAATAACTGATGCAAATGGTTTCTGACCTCCTCAAACATGGAGGGCTCTAGGTGTCTATGCCTCAATCAATCAATCAATCAATCCTCAAACTGTTCAACTCTCTTTCGCCCCTCTTCATATTGAGCGTTTATTAAATTTGCAGATGAAAAATCTGTGTCATCAATACCACCTTTCTTATCAATTACTGATGTTTGTTCAGGAGAATTTGTTATGGTAACTGGTTGTATTTCACAGATAATTGCTCGAGGTGGTACAACAATTGTGTTTGTGGATACATTCGAAACGTGGATGTTGATAATGTCCCGGTCATCGTAATTGAAAATACCAGGTGTTATGTCCAAATCATTACTCAGTGTTGATGGCTGAGTAATGGAACAAGACAGGTTATAAGGTAATTTCTTACCAACATAGCCACGCAAAACCATTTGTGAATTTGGAGGTATTATTTGGTTTTTACTTTCCACACTCTTCACAATCGCTAAACGATAAGTGTTTTTAGCTAGCTCTTTTTCTCCGAGTGTAATACATCGGAAAGCCATGTACCATGGAGTTTGCAAAGGCATTGATTGTAAAAATGTAGGTCCCTTACAGTACGACATTTGTCCATAAGTTTCATCAACGCATTAGTGCCAAGTAACACCGGTGTTTGGGTGTTGTATGAACTGTCTGGTACTATGAGAAATACACAATTTTGGGGAGATTGTAAGCCCTCAATTTCTACTTGATCCTCTACGAAACCCAAATAAGGTACTTGTTGCCCGTCTGCACATGATTAGAAGGGAGTGTTTTCTTTAACTATACACATGCTAAGATTGGTTTGGGGTGAACACCATCTAAAAATAAATTGAAATTTAACCTATAAATACTCTTTTGATTGGCCCGTTTATGGTTATTTGAATATCCACGTGGAAACGTGGGGAATAAAATCCTTTTGAGTCATTAAATGAATATATCCAATCATTTAAACTTGTTACGCCCCTTTGTACCTTGAGATCAGCCTGGGTAAATTGTTCCGGTGCAGAATGACCCCTCGATTTATTCCATTCTACTATTGAAATTGGTGGAATTCCAAGAAAAACAACATCAATATTGGAGAATGACTTGACAAAGTCTGCAAATTCTACAAAATGAGTAATAACAAAGTTAACTGACTCATCAATATTACTGTGCCGTAAATAAATAAATTTCCCCTCTTTAAACGTTAAATCACAAGTTCCTAACCATATGTAAAGTGTAATTTTTGGAACTTTCTTAGCCAATTCAGGAAGTTTTCTTTTGGCAAAAGATAACTGATCAGCCGTTGTTGCACCACTCTTACACCACCACAGAATGGGCAAGTCTCTATCTAGGACGCATTGTAAATACTTTCCTTTACTTGTACTTAAGAGAATATGAGAAACATTATCTTCTTGAAAATGGACCCAAGGTTTCTCAAGATATTTGATAAGCTTATTTTCACTCATGAAAAATTTATCATTTATAATCTAATCATTGAATAAGTAAATGTCACATCGACGGGAATGCGTCAAGGCTCAGGGCTCTTACATAATACACAACATTTTAAATTTCTAAGTTAATGTGAAGACATAAATTTCGAAAGAAAAAAAAAAAATTCACAAGAAAATGTCATAAAAGGTCTTGTTGACACGGCATTCAAAGTTTGTTTGAGTCAACAATTGGTAGCCCATGATAAAAGTCAGCGCTTCTCAATGTAACTATCACTATAATTAAAGTGGAACCATTGTGGAACAATTGTCAATAAAAATGAATTTTCGTGGAATTCTGTCTGGAAAGAGGTAACAGTTTCGGTCATCCATCACTTGTACTGTCCTTGGGTCTTTGGGAAATAAATGAAACAATATTACCTGTCCTCGGTGGTGTCAATACAACAACAATATCAGTCATAAAATATCACTCAAAAGGTAGCCTCGCCATTGTAACAGGGTTGAAAAATAATCTGGAACTCTGTTTCCAACCAAGTATTTTTATTCCGGTTCTTTCATTATCAACTCTAAAATATCAACAATAAAATATTTCAATCACACTGCCATAACGTATACAGAATCACACTTCCTCTCATTCTCATGTTACATGACGCGATTCTCATACGCTCAGATACTCGCACTGATGTATTCACAGATACGTAAACAGTTGCACAGATTTACAAGTAACCTGCACCCCTAACACGTGCCCGTCAGTGTGAATTTAAAACTGTGGTAATTACAAATGGCTCACGTTAAATTAAGTGTCGCATAAACATCGACTGACCAAACTGTTTACCGTCAAAACTATACCAATAGTCAGTTTGCATGAGTCACGGCCAAGTCGGGCTCCAAGAGCTCGCCTTGGCAGTGTCTCATACAAAATCATTTCTTCAGCGACACTTGCGGGACGAAGCAAGCAAAACATCTACCTGTCGTCAAAACTACATGTATACCAATAATAAGTTTGCATGAGTCACGGCCAAGTCAAGCTCCAAGAGCTCGCCTTGGCAGTGTCTCATACGAAATCATTTCTTCAGCGACACTTAAGGGGTAAAGCAAGCAAAACATCTGTCTGCCGTCAAAACTACATGTATACCAATAATAAGTTTGCATGAGTCACGGCCAAGTCGAGCTCCAAGAGCTCGCCTTGGCAGTGTCTCATACGAAATCATTTCTTCAGCGACACTTAAGGAGTAAAGCAAGCAAACATCTGCCTGCCGTCAAAACTAAAATTATATTGAACAGAAATACAACAATTAAAAAGACCACAATGTATGAAGCACGTAGAGCTTGTTCTGGCCGAACTTTATGCGAGATCGCACTGTGGACAGAACGTCAACAAGATATGTTCGCGAAACATCGGTTATGACTTATTGAAATGAGCTGTGCGCTGCTCTGCCAAGTCAAACAAAAGTTTGACTTGACAAAGCATCGCACAACATACTTTACACAAAAGTAATAAACACGTTAGCAATATCTAATGTTCATTAAATAATTAATAACTAAATAATGCATTACCTGATCTATGGGATCAAAGCTTTCCAAGTTCAAATTGAAATATCTCCAATTTCCCAAGGTGGCTAAAGTCATGTCGTGCTGTCTGTTCAACCAAGAATGAGCAAGTGATTTATTGCGCTGGTCAACGAAAACTAATCACACGATTATTCATAAAAATTACTGAGCTCTTGCGTGGATATTGCCTTCAAGTCAAGGTGCATTAAGTGAACAGTCCTGATGAGTTATCACGGACACATAACAGAACTTCAGTTAAAATAACAACCGAAGCATTAACCCATGACTATTTACAACTCTCTTACACCAACTTCTCTCATATAGACTGTATAAAATGTTCATTTATGTCAAAAATTTATAAGTATGCCATTCAAACTGATGTGTCTTGACATCCATATTTGCGTGGTTTTATTATAAATTTAAAACTAATTTTCTAAGAATACATTTCCGATCTTACCAACTTCTCTCATATAGACTGTATAAATGTTCATTTATGTCAAAGATTTATAAGTATGCCTTTCAAACTGATGTGTCTTGACATCCATATTTGCGTGGTTTTTTTATAAATTTTTATAATTTTATAAGAATACATTTTCCGATCTAACCCACTTCTCTTATATAGACTTATAATATTTACATGTAAGCATTCCTATCAAAATTGCATTTTCCTAATCTCCTTTATAAGAAAAAATACACACCTGTATTGAATGTTCTATGCATCCATTGCTCGCAATTAGCACACTGAATTCCTTCTTGTCTCGGACGAACAATTAAGTTACACTGCCTGCAGCTGTTGTCTTCTGACATGTTGGAAGCTGTTGATGTCCTGGTCCGAATGGAATGGTTTAACACGCCGAAGGCACGCAGGGACGGTATGGGGAACAAGCTCCTTTCGACCCTCATTGGCTGTAAATGATTAATTTCCACATGTCTACTTGTGTTGAAGGAGGAACAGGTTCAGGTACTCAGCAGGTGTCACCGGTTGCGTCGTGATGGTCTCTTTGACTGATGTCGGTTGAACCCTCGGGTGAGGACCAGTGTGAGAGGTTGGGTCCTCTCACAAAGGTACTACCTCTCCCCGAGGGTGCAGTCGATCTGGATTTTCAGGCAAGTATAGTCTGCCACTTCGGAGATGATATTGAGTGATGACCATCACTGGCAAGTATAATCTGCCTCAGGCTGTCTCTGTTTGATAGGATGTCTTTGAAGGAAACAACAATGACCCCTTTCAGGTACCACCAAGAAGAAGACCTGAACTTCCCTGGTTTTGGGGGCAGGCCTGCATTGTAATCCTAATGGGTTGGGACAAAAAGATGCACAATGCGCTTACAAAAAGGGGCCGAGGTGGGGCGCAGGACCAATGCTCGCCTCCCTTAAAGTGGTCGACCACTTTTAGGGATGGAGTGGAGGATGTACAGGAACCATGGGGGTTACAGTTAAAACTAGAAGTCCTGTCACGAACTGTGCGCTTATCTAGGCTTAATTGCGTGTAGGAAATGCGCGCAATTGCCATATCGAATGGCATCCAAGGACGGCAAGTTCTCCTGGTTACTTATATCAAACACAGGCAATGTTTCTGCCAATGGACCTCCGGGTTGCCCAGAGGTCCATTGGCTGAAACATTGCTTGTACACAAGCCATATCTACAGAATTTGATAGCCTTACTATGGTCATAATGCGCAGATCGGCGTGCTATGTGTGCGCATTTCATGACAGGACTTCTAGTTTTAACTGTACCATTTCTGTAACGGTTGGACTGCCCATAGCGGTTATTGGGGTGCTGGTCAAAAAGCATCTTCTGTGTACCTGCTTAAAAGAAGAAGGCAGAATTAGTTTTCATTAGAATATGTAGAAATAAAAAGATGAAAGTAGCACATTATGTTTTAATTGTGATCACAGTTAAGCTGTTGATCTGCCTGTTAGATCACCTTCTTAGGGTGATAGTGAGTTTGTAGCGGGAGGGTAACAGGTTTAGTCACTAAACCACACCCGAGGGTGTTTCTGTTATGCCCTTTGCTGGTTTCGACCATATTTTGATTAGTTTGAGCTTATTATGGATCCCGATTAAACACTGCAAATCCCACCTCCAGCTGTGAGGCCCAGCCCACACAAAACGCTCTCGCTTGGTATCGCGAACATCCTGTGTGGGCCAAGCCCCCCGGCCGGAAATGAGATCTACAGTATCCAATCGTGATGTAATTTTAGTGAGTCAGTGAAGGCAGCCCTTTCTGGAAGAAGGCCACAGTTAAGCTGTTTTTCTGCCTGTTTATTCACCTTCTCGTTCCCTATTTATTTAGTTCTATAACAATATTTAATCCTGATGTAATTTTACTTGAGTAGGTGAAGGCAGCCCTTTCTGGTAGAAGTCCACAGTTAAGCTGTTTTTCTGCCTGTTAGTTCACCTTCTTGTTCCCTAGTTTTTTTCGAGCGGCCTTAGTTTTGATTGCAATTTTTGGGCTTTTGTCAGCTTTCTCAAATGGCTCCAAGTTCGGAGATTGGTTCGCTGTCGGCTAAACGGTCATGATTTTTCGTGGCCAGGGTGGCTAGGCGGTCTTTAATGGTGGGGATATCGGCCCTGTCATGGAGTGTTTTGATGGGTGTGTCCCATGGGGCGCAAAGGGCAACTCTAAGTACGTGATTTTGAACCTTCTGGAGTTTTGCTATATTAGTTTGATTGAGGTCAGTTTGTATGATTGCACCGTATTCGAGTACTGGGCGCACAAAGGCTTTGTATAATCGGAGTAGGGTGGACTGGTTGGCTCCCCATGAAGTTCCCTTAAGCATTTTCAGTAAGTTAATGCGTTTGGTGGCTTTTTTCGCCATGTCGTCGGTGTGTTTGTTAAAGGACAATTTTTAATCAATGGTGATGCCCAGGAATTTTGCCTCTTTGCATTCTGGGAGGGTGTTATCCATAAGTTTTAGGTCAAAATCACGTTTATTTTTCTTGCGAGTAAAGGTGATTCGTTGGGTTTTATTGGCGTTTAGCTTAATTCTCCATTTTGGCACACCATTGTTCTAGGTCATTGAGAGTGCGTTGCAGGGGTTTTTGGAGGATGTCCTGGTATTCTGGAAGCATCTTTATATACCTTAGCTAAAACTACTCTTGTTTATTTAGGATATAAGTATAGTTCATCAGTTAAGAACACATAAGCCACTCGCTGGTTTTGATCTACAGGTTGAAAGTGTGAAACCGATTAGGTACCAGTTGTTGTTTTTATTCATCACTGAATGAACCATACATTGGCATACAATTCGAAAATTAAAACATGATTAAACTAATTAAATCAAAAGAGTAGTCTGTGATTAGACACTCAGTAGGTATTTCTTTAGACCCATTGAACTCATTGACATGCAATTGATATGTCAGTGCCGATGTTTGTTTTAAATGATTTTTTCGAATAAACGTCATGGACTATTTGATTTTTATAAAAAAGGACAGCTTCCACCCGACATTTGCGCGAGTATCCAAAGTGGGTCGAGATCACCCCCTGGCCAGTACCGCACTTCTGGACCGGAAAAATAGTGGGACGAGATCAATAAAAGTGGGTCGAAGTCACTCTGGGATTGAGATCACCAAAAGTGGGTCGAAGTCGCCAAATCGGGTCGAGGCCACTTTGGGACGAGATCGTCATGGGTCGAGGTCACTGGACACCATTTGGAGCGAAACAACCCTCAATCCATTTAGTATATCATCTCATTAAGGGGCTATATAAGTAATTGTTTATTTTGAAATTCACACCTCTCATTTTCCTTAAATTCGGATTAAATATACACAAATTATACATCAAAATAAAGGTTGGGATGTATAGAACATGAGACACATATGCAATCAACTCATAGAGTTGACAGCAGGCACCACTGGTTCCTGGAAGTCTGCTATCGTAATCGCACCAGAACTGATAATAAAATAATATTTCGCAGGAACAACTCGTGGTCGAATGTGCTTCAGATATTCAATAACAAAGCTAGGCATTCAAAACACTTTCGAGTGCAGCGAGAGGACTGCATTTTGGAAAAGGACAACACTGTCTGCATTTTTTATTGAAGATGGTTTCCATGCTCGGCAGACATGCGCAAATCACTCGATACCACGAATTTCCATCAAAAACAAAATCGTAATTCTAAGAAATTTCAACAGGTGTCATGATACAGTGCATTGAATATGGTAACTGTGTAATCTCTATCTAATAACAGTATACTCTATGAAGGCGATCTTTTTCATTATTTGATTTTAGACGGCGTTGTTTTACATGCTTTTTCTGTCCGATGACATTGACCGGAAATCGAAAGTATACTCATACGTAAACAAAAGCATTGGCTTTGAAATTGTCCCCCCATGCAGCTCTGTAGCCGTGTTTTGAAGAATTTTGATCCCCTAGCTTTGTTCTTGGATATGTAAAGCACATTTGGCCACAAGTTGTTTTCGTGAAATATTATTAAATTATCAGTTCTGGTGCGAATACGGCAGCACACTTCCAGGAACCAGTGGTGCCTACAGTCGACTCCATGAGCTGATTACACATGTGTTTCGTGTTCTATACATCCCAATCTTCATTTTGATGTACATTTTGCGTACATGTATATTTAATTTGAATTGAAGGAATATCAGAGGTGAGAATTTTCAAAATAAACAAAATTTCATTACTTATATAGGCCCTTAAACAGGGTTTCCACTAGACCGGCTGCAAGTCTGTCGACCAGACCCATTCCCCCCACCCATCATACTATGATCAGTTAGAAAAGCTGGTGGTTAAAATGTCGAGTACAATGCTGTATCGTAATGACACTCAGGATCCTTTGTTTCCACGTAATATAGGCATACATGTAATTATGTTGTATACTATCCCTACTATTACTGGCGACAACCTGATACTTTATAACCGCCAGACAAGAGGGGGAAACAAAGTTCAAATCCTAAACGTCGCCTATAAAATTTCTGACTCAAATTGTCGTGTTTGGTCCGAAATCACTGGCTTTTATTTCGAGCGATAAATGATGTAATTGCACGTGCATGAATTCACAGTCCACATCATGGTTCTTTTCGAATATTTCGTTCTCTCTGCATTTCCAATTATTTACGTTGGCACGTATCGGGTTGTATAAAAAAAATTGAGGTCAAGCGTCACAGTCACTGTCAGGATTCGTGGATTTTGTGTTGTTTTGGGTTTGTATTTTTATGGAACCTCTGACCAGATCTAGTATTGTGTGTCCCGTGGGAATTTAGAGAATTGTAGGAGGAAACTTCAATTATTCAGCATTTTAGCGACCAGAATGCCACCAGAGAGCACCTAAAAATCAAAATTTTTAGGCGCTCTCTGGGGGAATTCTGATCTCTGGTGGCCTCTGGGGGCACTCTATACGCACTTGCCTTTGGCACGTGCAGCAAACGCCTTCGGCATCTGAGTTTCACTTTCTTTCAACTACCGGACCAACAAATTTTCCCCTAGCGGAAACCTTGCATTAAAACAATGCACTGGAGAAAAATATATGTTACCATGTGATTTCTATATTTAAATTTGGCCCATTTTTGGGGGGGGGTTTCCACTACTACCATCCAGATTCGCACTGTTTTCAGTGAATTGACAAGACATATTTTTACTTGTCTCCCAGTCTATTTTTTCACCTCTCACATTTTGAAGACCAAAGCCAAAGCAAATATTTCAAGTCTTTTCCAAAACAGACCCTTTAATGTTTTTATTGACGGTTCTAAATGCTACAGATATTGGCCCAGTCAGCTAATCCCTAAGATTTTATGCTCTATTAAATGTTGAGGTAAAATCCTAGGGGGCATTGTTTGCCACTATATAGTTATTGTAACCAAACACCAAAATTATTCCGGAGTTGTGCTTAAGCAAATATCGATGCAGAAATGGAAATACGATCGCATTTGCACAGAGGAGGTCGATGAGGATCATTTGGTTTTGGGGGCATTTTATTAGGAGTTAATGTTTCTGCAGACTGCATCAATATTCATTTCGGCTCCAACTCCAGGTTGTGCAAAAAACATGGGCAATATCGAAGAGATGCTTGACACTTCGTCGTCTTTAAATCTCGATAAATAAAGAATAACACATAGACTGGATCAATAGACTCTGCCCAAATGTAAGGACATATGTGTACTATTGAATGCAGCCGGTAATAAGGGCCAAAGCTTGATATATATTCCTATTTTTGAGTTCTGAGTTCCCATTAAAACTTGATGGGGAATTTTAGTAGTTTTTTAGCTCTTCTTGACAAAGTCAAGCTGAGCTAATCTCATCGCTCTCCACCCGTCCGTTGCCCGTCAACACCATGTTTTGGTCTTCTTCTCCAAAGCCACTGGGCCAATTCAAGTGAAAGTTTGTGTGAGTGATGGTCCCACAGGGGCATTTCATTTTTTTGTTCAAATGAACATGCCCAGCTCCACAGGGAGGGAGTGGGGTAAAAAGCTGCAAAATATTTTTAAAATCTTCTTCTCATGAACCAGTGTGTACAATGACTTAAAATTTGCTATGAAACTTCCTTTTGAGGTGTAGAATCAAGTTTGTTCAAACAAAGTTTGTGAGCAATATTTGGCTTTGTAATGAGAGGGGTAAGATTTTTGGCCCTGCCCAAAATTTCTATTTTCTGAACCGATGGTCCGGTTTGAACCAAATTTGGTATGTGGCATTATTGGGTCATAAGTACTTGACCCATGAAAAAAAAAAAAAATTCCTGTGCATCCCCATGCATGGGAACCCTGGGAGCTAAAAATAGAAATATTTTCAAACGCCCATATTTCCCAAACCACATGGTACAGAGAGCTTTTATTTGGTATGAAGTAGCCTTAGGACCAGTAGAATTGAATGGTGAGAAAAAATTGCCAACGGTAATGTTAGTGTGTTCTGTAATGGGAATCGAAAAAATGCTGAGTGTGCATATTTGCAAAAATTTAAAAAAATCTTTTCTCCAGAACCAATCATCAGAATCTTTTGATATTCGGTATACAGCATTCATAGGAGAGGGGGGGGGGGGGGGGGGGGGGGGGGGGGGGGGGGGGGCAGATATAAGTTTGTTAAAATAAAGCCCATTGGTTCATATTTGGGCTCAATACAGGAGCCCAAATTTTTTACATAGGGTAATATGGGGAATATTCTTTAAAAATCTTCTTCTTCAAAACCACCATTCAGAATCTTTTAATGTTTGATATACATCATTGTTATGAGGCTCATATTCAAGATTGTTCAAACCAAGTCCCTAGGTTAATATTTGGGCTTCCTACAGAAGCCCAAATTTCAACTTTGTTCAATGTGGGGGATAATTTTTAAAAATCTTCTTCTTCAGTTCCGCCAGTCAGAATGCTTTCATATTTGGTATGCAACATCCCTAGGGGGGGTCAAATTCAAGTTTGTTCAAATCAGATCCCTAGGTATATATTTCGGCTCGCTATGGTAGTTCAAATTTTTACTTAGTGCGATATGAGGAAATTTCTTTAAAAATCTTCTTCTTCAGATCCACCAGTTGGAATGCTTTCATATTTGGGATACAACATCTCTAGGGTGGGGGGTCAGATTCCAGTTTATTCAATTCGAGTGCCTGGGTTAATATTTGGGCTCCATATGGGAATCTGAAATTTAACGTAGTACAATATGAGGGAATTTCTTAAAAAAATCTTCTTGAGATCCCCAAGACAGAATGCTTTCAAATTTGGTATACAACATCTCTAGGGGGGGGGGGGGGGGGGGGGCAGATTTAAGTTTGTTCAAATCGTATCCATAGGTTAATATTTGGGCTCGCTATGGTGGCCCAAATTTTAACTTAGTGCAATATGAAGAAATTTCTTTAAAATTTCACTTCTTCAGATCCAACAGTCAGAATGCATTAATATTCAGTACACAGCATCTCTAGGGAAGTCAGATTCAACTGTGTTCAAATCGAGAGCCTGGGTTAATATTTGGGCTCCCTATGGGAGCCGGAATTGGCCATTTTGCTGAAGAATAAAAATTTTGTATTCAGTACCCTCTAGAGGTGTGTAAAGAAGATTAATCCACATACATGTAGGTTGTATCAAGGGGCTTCATAGGGGAGCTCTACATTATGATCAACTGAAGAAAAGGCATGATGCCTGGATTATGTTTGTCACTCCTGAGGGACTTGAGGATTGACAGTGTAGCCTATGGATATGGATTGCTTAATGTAGACTCATTCTTGGACTCTGTTTATATTGTGTTCTGTTCAAGATGAGCACTTCAGGCCCACGTGGGGCCTCTTGTTAATATTAGCCTGAGGGCAGCTTGAAGTTTGTTCAAATATCAAGCCATGCCATCATATTTGGGCTCCCTGTGGGAGTCTGAATTTTAACTTGGTGTAATTTGAGGAATATTCTTTAAAAATCCTCTTCAAAACCATCAGACAGAATCTTTTGATATTTGGAATGTACTCATGTGTTCCTAATCAAGATACATGTCTGTTTATTAATTTTGGGGAATTTTTCTGTATGTACCTTATTTGGGCCTGTATGTTTATTAAAATTGCCCTTCCAACAGGGAGGAGATTTTTAAATTAGTAAATCTTCCCTAGATTCTGTGATAGTCTTTTGTTTAGCACAGTGTATTTATTGTTGTTATCATGATGCCTAAATGCTTATTAGTTTTCTTTCATAAACTCACTGCAATACTGGAAAATAACTTGGCTTTTAGATAAAATTAACTAGCATTACTCCCCCACCCCCTTAATGGATTTCCACCCTGTACTTTTATTTAATTTTGATAAATGTTCGACCAAACTATTATTTCCACCTGTACTTTTATTTGGAACACAAGAGTAGCATTCTTAGTGGGATGAGATTCATGTTTGTGCAAATCAAGTCCCTGAGTTCATATTTGAGGTCCCTGTGGGAACATGAATTTTAACTCAGTCCAATATTGTGAATTTTGTTTTAAAAATCTTCTTCAGATCCTCCAGTCAGAATCTTTTTATGATTAGTGTTAGAGCTGGGAGATTAACGGCAATGATGGTTTGGTAGTGAGAGACTACCGAAAGATGCAACTGCACTCCAACAAACACAACCGCAAATTAGGTTTTAAAATTCCAGCGTGTTTTAAAATATTGCGCATAATATTGAATTACCAGAATTACCACACAATTCACTTTATAATAAATGCAATATCTGCGAATCTGCTGGCCGCCATCAAATAATTTCTGTGTACGTTTGAATGGAATTAAAAAACAAAACTGTTGTACACTATACTTGCACCAATGACATTTTCAATACAGTAAACCAAGATTTGAGGCTTTCAGTATCAATACATGAAACTCAACATGATATTCATTAATATTCATGACCTGTCATTTAGGCTGTCAACACCAAGGCTGAAGCATAGCAAAATGTTCATCAGCTTATCAATTGCGGTTTCCTTTGATGAACTATAACTTGCAACTTGCTCTTCATTTGTACTCTCTGATATAATTATTTCACCATGTAATTTTGAAAGCTTGAACATCAAAATTGGTTTTAAATTCATAGTTGAAGTCGGATGGAAATTTAGGGTTACAATGCCCTAAAGGAGTGACTTTTACTTTATAAAATTTTGAGGAGCAGATAATTTTTTAGGGTCGGTCAGGTTATCCAAAACACTTTTGGGTTTTGTTTTTTTTTTTTGCCTGATATTTTACAACATTACAGGCATAGGTATGTTATAATTATTTATTCAACTGATACAATCAATAGAAGATGCCTTGTTACATGTAGTTGTTAATGGAAGATGTTGTAATTATAGGATCGATCAGATAGGTATATACAGATAGTTTCTATATGCTCACGGACAACCGAAACTGCAACCAAGATTTTTTTGGTTTAAAAAACCAAAACCGCAACCGCAGTGTAAATCCCACAACCCCCCCAGCTTCAAATAGTGTAGAGCATACTTAGAGGGGACAGATTCAAATTTGTTCAAATCAAGTCCCTGGGGCCATATTTTTATTCTCTATGGGAACTCAAACTTTAACATAGTGCAATATGAGGAATAATATTTAAAAATCTTCTTCTTCAGATCTCCTGGTCAGAATCTTTTCATATATGATATGCAGCATTCTCAGGCGGTTCAGATTCAAATTTGATCAAAGTCCCTGGCTTCATATTTGGTCTCCCTATGGGAACCCAAATTTAAATTTGGTGCAGTATGAGGAAATTTATTTAAAAACCTTTTTATTTGTACCCATACTGTGTATCGTACACATAATGCCGGCATCCGGGGTGGCCATCTGACGTTCGTCCATCCTTTGTCCATCCGTCCGTCAGACTGTCAGGCGTCCGTATCCATTTCTTTGGCATTCGACAACTTGAAAGATATTGCTTGGATTGTCAAGTTACTTTATATTTGTGTTCAGGTTACTTATGTGCCGAGCTGTATAGTTTTTGGTGTAAATCGGATAATTTGATTCTCAGATATTAAATCTTTATCCTTCAAATTGAGAATTCTTCCAATCCCCTTGGCATGAGATAACTCCAAAAATATCAATCCAATTGTCATGTTACTTTATATGTATCTTCAGGTTACTGATGTTCCGAGCTGTATAGTTTTTGGTGTAAATCTGTTATTTTGATCCTGAGATATTAACCCTTTATCCTTCAAATTGAAAATTCCTCCAGTCCCTTTGGCATTCGATAACTTGAAAAATATTGCTTGGATTTTCAAGTTACTTTATATTTGTGATCAGGTTACTGATATGCCGAGCTCTATAGATTGTGGTGTAAATCTGATAATTTGATCCTGAGATAATAACCCTTTATCCTTCAAATTGAAAATTCCTCCAATCCCTTTGGCATTCGATAACTTGAAAAATATTGCTTGGATTGTCTAGTTACTTTATATTTGTGTTCAGGTTACTGATTTGCCGAGCTGTATAGTTTTTGGTGTAAATCTGATGATTTGATCCTGAGATATTAACCCTTTATCCTTCAAATTGAAAATTCCCCCAATCCTTTTGGCATTCGATAACTTGAAAAATATTGCTTGGATTGTTAAGTTACTTTTTATTTGTGTTCAGGTTACTGATGTGTCGAGCTGTATAGTTTTTGGTGTAAATCTGTTATTTTTATCCTGAGATATTAACAATCCCTTTGGCATTCGATAACTTGAAAAATATTGCTTGGATTGTCAAGTTACTTTATATTTGTGTTCAGGTTACTGATGTGCCGAGCTGTATAGTTATTGGTGTTTTCTGATATTTAATCCTGAGATATTAACCCTTTCTTCTTCAAATTAAAAATTCCTCCAATCCCTTTGGCATTCGATAACTTGAAAAATATTGCTTGGATTGTCAAGTTACTTTATATTTGTGTTCAGGTTACTGATGTGCCGAGCTGTATAGTTTTTGGTGTAAATCTGATAATTTGATCCTGAGATATTAAACCTTTATCCTTCAAATTGAAAATTCCTCCAATCCCTTTGACAAGAGATAACTCAAAAAATATCAGTCCGATTGTCATGTTACTCCATATATGTGTTCAGGTTACTGATGTGCCAAGCTGTATAGTTTTTGGCGTAAATCTGATAATTTGATCCTGTGATATTAGCCCTTTATCCTTCAAATTGAGAACTCCTCCAATCCATTTCTTCGGCATGCGATAACTCGAAAAATATTAATCCAGGCTTGGCAATTTCAGGAGAGCGATTTTTTAGCTCTCCTTACTGCCCTCCTGAAAGAATTAAGGAGAGCGAAAAATTGCCCTCCTAAATATTTTGGTCTGGGATGATTGAGATTACATGTATTATGCTCACATTAAATTTTTGTTGTAAAGCAAAAATGTAATTTAACTTCGAAGACACATAACATCACGTAATTTCATTTTGAAAGTGGTTTAGTGGTAAAAGGTAATGGCTGCAACCATACCCAAACACAGTTGCAATCATTTGAAGCAAAATGGGTCACAGCAATATTTTTTTTCTGTCAGTTTCAAGTTCAACAACTGACATCGCAGTTTGAGGGGTAATTATTCAGGGAATATTGACACTATAATATACTACCATTACTACTATCCTGTCACTTGAAGCACTTGCACCAGAATGTGACTGTAGATTCAAGCAGACCTGTTGTCCAAGAAAGTCATACGCCTACCACTACCACCTTCAACCCCCTTGGGGGGTTGAAGGTGGTAGTGGTAGGTGTATGACTTTCTTGGACAACAGGTCTGGGTACACACAGAGGTCTTGTCAAGTGTGTATTCGGTTGTTGAGTGAGACATCTAGATGTCTAAGAGATTTCGCTTTACCTTAGTAAAGTTAATAAAATCACTGATGTAGTCCGTTGGTTTCAGTTTCAATGAGTTCGTTCAACTGGATACTCAGAATGCTGTGTAAAGCTAATTGCTCTCCTAAGCTGATTGAGGAGAGCGATGTTTTGCCCTCCTGTATTTTTCAGAATGCCAGGCCTGTTAATCCGATTATCAGGTTACTTTATATATGTATTCAGGTTACTGATGTGCTGTGCTGTATAGTTTTTTCATGTAAATCTAATAATTTGATCCGGGGATATTAACCCTTTATCCATCAAATTAGGCACTCCTCCAAACCATTTCTATATGTACCCATACCATGTATGGTGTACATAATGTCGGCATCCGTGGTGGCCCTCCATCGTACAGCTTTCTACTACTTGCACGTATGGGTACACATCTGACGATTTCATCGGCCTATTTTTTGATCTACCAGTGAACATCTCTCGATATTTGGTACATATACTGCATCTTTTTTTTTGGGGGGGGGGGGGGGGGGATCAGCTTGTGGCTTGTTCAGATCAAGTCATATTTCAACTCCCTCTGGGAGCCCATATTTGTGTAATATGCAGAATATTCTTTAAAAAATATCTTCAGATTCTTCAGTCAGAATCTTCTTGATATTTGGTATGTAGCACTTCAAGTGGGGTGAGATTCACATTTGTTCAAATCAAGTTCCTGGGGTCATATTTGGGCTCTCTATTGGAATTCAGAAATTGAACTTATTGCAATATGACGAATATTCGTCAAAAATCTTCTTCAGATCTATGAGTCAGAATCTTTTGATATTTGATTTGCAGTATCCTTAGTTGGGTCAGATTCCAGTTTGAGCAGATCAAGTTCCTGGGCTCATATTAGGGCTCCCTGTGGTAATCTAAATTTCAACTCGATGCAAAATGGGGAAATTCATTTAAAATCTTCATAATCCACCAGTGCAATATAAGGACTATTTATTAATAATTCTTCTTCACACTCACAAGTCAGATTCTTTTCTTACATACATGTAGTATTGACATCTTTAATGTGGTGAGATTCAAGTTTGTTCAAATCAATCCCTGTGCTCATTTGGGTTCTCTATGGGAACCTGAATTTTAACTTACATGCAGTGCAGCATGAGGAATATTCTTGATAGATCTTCTTCAGAGCCACTAAGCAGATCTTTTGATGTTTGCAATATAGCATTACTAAAACTCCCAGATTAAAGTTTGTTTAAAGTGTTACACTTGACCGATTTTAGTTGGTACCAGAGGAGTTTGAAGTTTAACACAGAACCCAATGTAGAATTTAGTCAATTTACCACTTGATAAACTTCAGTTGCATGTAAATGTGAGAACATAAGATTAACGTTTGTTCAAATGGAGTTCCATGACCATGAGTCCTCTTGAGGATTGGGAGGAGGGCTGTTAGGTTTTTTGTTTTAGAACAAGATTTGAAGAGTTTTTGGGTGGTATTAGAAAAAAATGCTTTCACCCTGTTGGGGAGGTGAGGGGAGAGTGGATGGGATCAGCCGGTGATTTTTTTCTTTTTTCTTCAAAATGAGGTTTGAAGGGCTTGGAGTGATTTTTTGCAAAAGAAAAAAAACCCCAAAAATCCAATTCAGCCAACAGACCCTTCTCCCCCACTCCCACCCCATCCCCTTGCCAACTTAGGTTAATTATATTATCATGTAGATGCTGAATGTGACCTTAAATCCTTCTTTAAACAGTTTTATCAGGTGAGCGATTAAGACCCCTTGGGGCCTCTTGTTTATAGAATTGCTCTCTGTATTTCCCTTTAAATAATATTAATATGGGTACTGAGGACCAAGGACAAATTGTATTAATATTATACTACAAAAATAACTTGATTTTTTTAAGGGTGTTTCCTTCATTATTGTTCCCCTATCATTAGCAGAAATGCAGCCATTAATGACCCGGCAATTGCTAACAATTTCCCTACTGCTTGTCACTGAAAGAGGCCCAATCATAAAGGGGTGCAGGCGAATACAGCACTGTACAAAGACGGCACCAACTTTCGTTGGCAAAAACGGCACCAACTGGCAAAAACAGCACCAAGTGTGGATGGCAAAAATGGCACCAAATTGGCAAAAACGGCACCAAGTGCGGCTGGCGAGAACGGAACCAAACCAAACGAACAACACTATGATACACAATCAAATATTTAATTTTCCTCAGATCGTTGTTTTGATTTTTTTTTTAGCTTTTATCACATACATACAATAGTATCGAATCTGAACACAATATATTACACATTTGGCCACAAGTTATTCTCTTCAATACAATATACAACTGGGAGAGCGGTGGCTCAGTGGTAGACTATTGGACTTCTATGCTAGAGGTCCCAAATTCGATCCCCGTCCGGGACTAACCACGTTGTGTCCTTAGGCAAGGCTTTTTATCCCGGTTGCCTACATGGAGTCATGATGATGCAGTGTACTAAAGTGTACTGCATGTCGATGGAGCACATGTCTTCAACCGCTGTAACCCTGCTTGAGCTGAGCTACAACACAGTTAGAATGTTGCGGAGTTGACAGTTGCTCGTCGATGCCCGGTGGTACTCTCCAGATACTCCGGCTTCCTCCACTTGTAAAACTGTCACGGTCACGATGAGCCATTGTGCATAAGTATGTTACATTAAACACCAATAAATAAATAAATAAATAATAAATACAATATACAACTACAACATTTACACATATATACAGAGACGGAAATAAATAAATGAATAAATAATAAATGCAATAAACAACTACAACATTTACACATATATACAGAGATGGCGCAAGTCTGATGAAAATACGTGTGGAGGGGCCAATTGAGCAGGCTCGTAACCAGGGTTTGCTTTTTTTGGGGGGGGGGGAGGGGGGGGCAAAAACATAAATAATTCGTCACAGTTTAATATATTAACAGTCATTCATGGTACCCGAATACTGGCTACAGTGGTCAATGTAAAGATGTTCTGGTATTATCATTTCGTTTAGCAAATGTATCAACTACATCATATGGATTTTCGAGTAATAAATTTTCCCTTTCAGATGACAAATATATGACCCCTATGTCTGACAACCTTTGGTTCACCATTTTGTTTCTCAGATCATTTTTAGCTCAACTTTGACGAAGTCAAATTTGAGCTATTGTCATGGCCCGTCATCCGTCTGTCCATCCGTCCGTCCATCCATCCATCCATCTGTCTGTCCGTACGTCAACAATTGGCTATGGCTCGGGCTAGAGGTCGTATTTATGAACCGATCTTTACGAAACTTCTTGTGTACCTTTGTTTTGACCCTGGGACGGGAACGAGTGTTTTTAGGTGTGGTCCGAAATTCAAGATGGCTGCCAGCGGCCATTTTATACCGATGATGCAAAAATCAGTTTTTTGTACAGAACTTCTGTATGAAAGTTCTGATTTGAATAAAGTTTTGTATAAATGTTTAGTACCATGGGATACATCACATATAATACGGGTTTTTTTCTCGTGCGTAAATTATGCAAATTAGACTGACTTTGATTTATTTAGTGTTACTTTCAGAGCTGTAAGTGCCAAGCTGCTATGGCTCGGGCTAGAGGCCGTATTTATGAACCAATCTTTACGAAACTTCTTGGGTACCTTTGTTATGACCGTGGGATGAGAACGAGTGTTTTTGGGTGCAGTCCGAAATTCAAGAGGGCTGCCAGCAGCCATTTTGTACCGACGATGCAGAAATTTTTTTTTTGTACAGAACTTCCATATGAAAGCTCTGATTTGAATAATTTTTTGTATGAATGTTTAGTACCATGGGATATATCACATATAATACGTTTTTTTTTCTTGTGCGTAAATTATGCAAATTAGACTAACTTTGATGTTTTTTGGTGTTACTTTCAGCACTGTAAGTGCAAATGCCAATACGGCTCGGGCTAGAGGCCGTATTTATGAACCGATCTTTACGAAACTCCTTGGGTACCTTTGTTATCACCGTGGGACGAGAACGAGTGTTTTGGGGTCCGGTCCGAAATTCAAGATGGTCGATGTCAGCCATTTTGTACAAAATTTGGTGCAATCAGATTTTTGCACAGAACTTCCATATGAAAGCGCTGATTTGAATAATTTTTTGTGTGAATGTTTAGTACCATGGGATACAGCATATATAATACGGGTTTTTTTCGCGTGCAGAAATTATGCAAATTAGATGAACTTTGATTTTTTCAGTGCTACTTACACACAGTAAGTACACATGTCAATACGGCTCGGGCTAGAGTCTGTATTTATGAACCGATCTTCACGAAACGTCTTGGGTACCTTTGTTATCACCTTGGGACGAGAACGAGTGTTTCTGGGTGCGGTCCAAAATTCAAGATGGCTGCCAGTGGCCATTTTGTACCGAAATTAGGTCTAATCAGTTTTTTTGTACACAACTTCTATACGGCTCAGGCTAGAGGCTGCATTTATGAATCGATCTTTACGAAACTTCTTGGGTATCTTTGTTATCACTGTGGGTGAGAACGAGTGTTTTTGGGTGTGGTCCGAAGTTCAAGATGGCCACCAGCAGCCATTTTGTACCAAAATTAGTGCAATCAGTCTTTTGTACAGAACTTCTGTATGAAAGTTCTGATTTTAATAAATTTTTGTATGAATGTTTAGTAACATGGAATACGTCACATATAGTACAGGTTTTTTTTCTCGTGCAGAAATTATGCAAATTAGACTAACTTTGATGTTTTTTGGTGTTACTTTCAGCACTGTAAGTGCAAATGCCAATACGGCTCGGGCTAGAGGCCGTATTTATGAACCGATCTTTACGAAACTCCTTGGGTACCTTTGTTATCACCGTGGGACGAGAACAAGTGTTTTTGATTCCAGTCCGAAATTCAAGATGGCCGATGGTAGCCATTTTGTACAAAATTTGGTGCAATCAGATTTTTGCACAGAACTTCCATATGAAAGCGCTGATTTGAATAATTTTTTGTGTGAATGTTTAGTACCATGGGATACATCACATATAATACGGGTTTTTTTTCTCGTGCAGAAATTATGCAAATTAGATGAACTTTGATTTTTTCAGTACTACTTACACACAGTAAGTACACATGTCAATACGGCTCGGGCTAGAGTCTGTATTTATGAACCGATCTTCACAAAACTTCTTGGGTACCTTTGTTATCACCTTGGGATGAGAACGAGTGTTTCTGGGTGCGGTCCACAATTCAAGATGGCTGCCAGTGGCCATTTTGTACCGAAATTAGGTCCAATCAGTTTTTTGTCACAACTTCTACACAGCTCATATTTGTGAACTGATCTTCACGAAACTTCTTGGGTACCTTTGTTTTCACCTTGGGACAGGAATGAGTGTGTTTTGGGGTGCCTTTGTTATCACTGTGCTATGAGAACAAATATTTTGGGGTTCAGTCAGACCCGCTCTGGGACTCAAAGATTTCTTTTCTAGTTTAGCATCTGACTGTCACCCACCTTTACAATACTTTACCTATACATTTGTTACAGGCAACGGTCAGTATTTATGTACAGACTGTTACAATACTTTATATGTACCTTTGTTATCAGGTCATTACCTAGATGTTTGTCATTGCTGTGTCACATACTATACATGTACATGTCTTTGTCTTGACAAGTTGAGCTACAGTGTCATTGACACTTTCATTTATATATTGGATAGTAGGGACCGCAAGAAAACCGGTATGCCGTCATTGGACCGCTTTGGACCGGTCCACACATGGCGGTCCAGTA